>JH430900.1:6875-66295 GCA_000239455.1 Strigamia maritima | reverse complement strand
TGTGTGTGCCATTGTTAACGAACGAAAACGCTCGTAAAATATTTTAAAAATTATTTTTTGTATTGTTGCGTACATTTTTTGGCTACGAAACAATGATTTTTAGACTCAGCTCAACTAGAGAATTAAAATAAAATACCAGAATTTATACTTTCAGTGCAATGCAAAAGAGTTCACTTTTCAGTTTCGTGCACGAATTGTTGGATAGAGTTTAGACATTGTTTTTGGTATAAATATGCAACAATAAAATATCCTAACAAATGAAATGCATGTTATTGTTAACAGTCTTTCATACATTAGAATTAAAATTTTAATTTCTAATTATTTTTTTGATTTTACTGTTTCAATCGGGCAAGGGTAGAATGGGATGCCGCATAGCAAGCGTGTAGAAATAACATTCAATTCTTCTAATCTAGTAGCTAAGTTATATAATAAATGATTAACATATAAATGTAAATACAAACAAATTTTAAAAATATATTTATTTTAATTTCACATACCACCATGGATTTGAGGCACGTTAGCCACAATAAAAACCAGCACCAAAATAACGGAAAATGCAATCTAAAATGAATTATTCAAAAATTTAATGCAAATTTATAAAATAAAAAATATATATTTACCTTTGCAAACATGATTAGTTTTTTGGAAAAAATTATTTGAGGTTTTAAAAAGAGACAGTGAAAGTTAGCAGTCGTTATGTGATTCTGTTGAAATAAATTATTGTTGAGTATTTATTAGATTTTTGATAAATAGGACAGATGTCATCTTCATATATGTATACAAAGGAAAAAGGTGCTGCCACTGCAAAAAAGAATAGATTTCCACTACGCAATTTACTGTGGAATATGCCATTTTGTTGTCCACAGATTTTTGAGCAATTTGAAGCTTAATCATTGAAAAATGAAGCCCTAAAAGCACAACTTTCACAGGCACATATTTCTTTTCTAAATTTGTGATTTAAATACATTATATTTCACATTATATTTCACTATATTCCATTTCATTGGCACAGAGTGGCCAATGAATGACGTCGGTAGTGGATGACCACTTCCAAATTTGTCATTTTTAAATATATGTAGTTGTGTACCGTATTTTGTCGATTAAGGATCGCCCTCGAATTACGGCCGCACCGGCATTTAATGCTCCACCCAGTTTGTGTAAAAATGAAATTTCAGTTATGTTAATCTGTCTGATTTAAAATCAAGAATATATTGGTAATTAATGATCAGAATTCTCTAATCAGAAAATTTTTTTTGTTTTTAATTTTGACAGCAGCATCGAGAATTGAGATATTGTAAGATGGAACGTTTAATTCCATTTACTTCTGTGTGTCCTTTAAATTTTTTTAAATAAGTACTGTTCAATTTATTTTCTAGAGGACATCTTTGTTGAAGTGCATTTAGCTGGTGAGGTAATAACTCCACAAATGGTACATAAATACATCATTTACAGCACCTGCATTGCACCTGCCATTTTTTGGTGCCATTCATTTTCTGCATCCAACTGTAGTTAAAAAAATATGTTAAGAACACTAGTATGCGTCAACACACAACCAGATTTTTGATGTACGTATTCAAAGTGGTCCATCAAGGCGAAGCTAATGCTTGTTTAAAAAAATCTTCTTTAAACCCTCGGATGGGCAACCTATGATAGTGGTCAGCTCTTTTCTTGAAAGAGACGACAGTTAATAGAGGATAGAATATTAATTTCTTTTAAAATTTTTATACCTAAACTCTATCCAACAATTCGTGCACGAAACTGAAAAATGAACTATTTTGCATTGTACCAAAAGTATATATTGTAGTATCTTATTTTAATCCTCTAGTCAAGCTGATTCGAAAAATCATCGTTTCGTAGCCAAAAAATGTGCGCAACAATACAAAAACTCAAATGTAAATAATTTTTTAAAATATTTTACAAAGCGTTTTCATTTGTTAACCCTCAGAAGCCTATCCTATGGGACAATTGACACAGGCAATAGTTCTGAATACAAATTTTTTTCAAAAATTTTTTCAAAAAATCTGAAATTTTCTGGAGCTATTCAAAAAGTGGTTTTACATACACTCAATTTATTTAATTTTCAGACGTATAAAAAAAGTTATTGTAAAGAGAAAATATGAGCCCCTTAAAATCTCAGCTTAAACGTTTGCTGTTTCACTGCATTTTTTCTCTTTAGTGAGAACGCTTTTAAAATACAACGCCACCTATATGCAAAGTAGAGAATAAACGAAGCAGTTGGCACAAGTTCAGTTCACATTTCATATCAATTGCAATTAATTGCACCAATTGGAATTAAAATTAAGTTAATATACACAGTTATTATAAATAAATGATTAAACACCTTGCATGTTGTTCAAATGATCACATTTTGACCGAGTGTCTTGATTTTTACAATCGGTGACACCTAGGGTCAGTTGGTAAAACCATGGTAACCATGGTAACGGCACTAAAGCGCTTCAACTCGGAGTATATAAAACATGTCAATTGACACCACTAATAGGTCTTTGCGTTGATCCAAAATGTTAGGCGTCTGAGGGTTAACAATAGCACGCACATTTTTAGACTACTAAGTAATGATTTTTCGCCTCAGCTCATCAAGAGAATTAAAATAAGATACCACAATATATACTTTCAGTACAATGCATAGGTCATTAACCAATGGGAGTTTCGTACACGAATTGTTAAATAGAGTATAGTGCTAGAAAACTGATACGTTACTTTATGTGGGATGTACTGCGAACGAAATGAAATTATTTCAAGCTGTTTTACATTGTAAAAATATTATTTGTCATCTTAATCGTATCGTAACATTTTGTTCATGAAATATTAAAGTTGTGGAATATTTGTGTCATGCATTTGAATTTTGAGTTTACCTGAACCCTCACATTTTTTATTGGTCCATTGGATCAAGCATCGTTTAAAACCCTTAAATATATTGTCAGAGATTTTTTAAGAAATATTAAAATGTTGAAATTGTGAAAACGAGCAGACAACAATATGAAAAAGTATGAGATAAAAGGGATACCAAAATCGAGAATTTGCGTGATTGTTAGTTGTTACTAGTTATGACGTAAATCCTATGCATTTAACATGGGGAATACCAACTGTGTCGTCAGAAACAGCACCCTGTCAGCAGTGGCCAACAATGTCTCTCACCAAGCTCAAATGAACTGTTCGGGATACTGGAAACTTTAAAAAAATCATTTCGCCCATTTTAAGAGATGGCGAACATATTGGATGAACAATCCTCTCGCTCAGGACAGGAGTTGTCCTATGACCTCCACTGAAATTGGCGCCTGATGCCCTGATTTCAATGTGTGTAAGGATATCGGTCTTGGGTAACGGTTTTGGGTATCGGTCTTGGGTAACGGTTTTGGGTATCGGTCTTGGGTATCAGTATTCGGCGTCATTTGGGAGTTCATTCAAAGCGCCTTTGGTTTATATAGTTACAACGTTCGGCAGCGCTGTCTTATTAAACTTCGTTTCCAAAACATTGCGAGAAACTCTCATTGGTTGGAGCCTGTTTGCTTGCACATTAATACAAAAAAACCATCAAAAACCACCTTATATGGTCATTTTTATGATGTTTATGGTCGTTTTATGTTCGTTTATGTTTGTTTATGCCCTTTTATGGTCATTTTTCGAATTATTTTTTTAAGTGCATTAAAAAATTGCTGGGAAAAAGCCTCTAGCCAATGGGAGTTTCGTGCAATGTTTTGGAAATGAAGTTTAGTGCTATTTTAAACTCGTTTCTTTCGTAAATTTATCGATCTCTGGTTGCAACAAGTATGCCAAATCGTACAAATCCCTTTCTAACGAAGAAATTATTGTTTGCTATTTTTTTGGTTGCCGGATATGATCATGTAAAACTATTCTTACAATCTTAACTGTGTACTTACTGTGTATTGATACAATTTTATATTCTCAATAAAATACATAAATTTGTAAGTTTTGTAAAACGAATAATGAAAATAAAAGATATTCGTGACAATGGAAATAAAAATTATTTTTAAAACAAATTACTATAAAAAATATAAAAAACCCCCCAAAAAAAAACAAAAAAAAACCTGAAAACTACCATGTCGAGCTGTTAAGGACAGCTTACTCTCATTGACCCGAATAAATCCAGTTAAGCCTGACAGCCTTTCTAATAAATCTTTAAAGGACCCGGGATGCCCAAGCCCGGGTCCTTTAATAATTTACCTGCATCAAAATGGCCGCTTCTTTATCTTCCACGATGTGTTGTCCTTGCACAGTAGAACGCCTAAACTTTATTAAAAATTAAAATAATAAATTATAAAACACTTTTAACTACCGAAACTATCCAAAAATTGACAAAAAATACATAAAATACATAAAATAAAAGCTAAATACCATTAAATTTGAGTATACGTGCGAAACCCGTGATAAAATGGCCGACCGAAGCGAATATGAATAAAATAAATTAAAATCTACGACGTTCAATATTACTAAAAGACAACAAAAACAATTACACGCCGAAATTAATTAACTAAGTAAAATAAACGAGAAAAACTATCGATAAATTAAATTAAACTCACGAGAAATGCACGTGCTGATCCGCCATGTTGCGTTCACGTTGTATATTGTTATTCCTGGATAATTAATTCGGCGCTAAATCGAAGAAAATACATCAAAATATGTATACGACTAAAGCCGAGTTAAAACTTGACCGAAAACTTATGAATATATAATGAGCTGTATATTCAATCGATTTGGCTCACTTTTATCTCTCTTTGAAAATTCTCTTTGAATATTTAATGAGATTACGTCATCGTCAATGATGCCGCCTGATGTCAATAATCTGAAACTTATAGAATGACGCTGTAAATCCGGTTTAGTTATTATTTAAAATATTTGTTCAAATTACTCACGATTGTGCTTGTCTTAGTCGTATAATAAATTCCTATTTTAATTATTCCATAAGTCGCTTGCCAAATTCTATACAAACATTAAATGGGCTTACTGATATTCCAGTAAAGTTGTGACAGCATGACGTCCCGGTTGCCAGACTTACTTGTTATTCCAGTACAGTTGTGACAAACATTTAAAAGCCCATATAATATTAATCAACACTTTATTCATGATTCAATAAAAATACTGTAACATACAAATCACTCTTGAATGATAAAATTCCATTAGCAAAAATTAAATTAATATACAATGACTAAAAAGGCAATAATTGTTACAGATCATCGAGCTCAGGATGTGAAACATTACAAAATCTTAAAATTTCATATAAAAGTACAGAAATACTTTCCGAAAACATCACTTATATAGAAATAAACTATTGATCCCCAATGCCCGAGCCAAAATAAACAAAAAAACATGTTAATTAAAATTTAAAAATAAAAATAGAATTTTTTTATCGAATATTTAACAATTTAACTCCAAACATCGGCGGAATATCTTTTTTGCGACTCCATTTTCTTGACATAAATTACTGCGTCTGATTTACTCATTTTTCCTTCCGTTTCGACAATTCCAACGATGATTTGATGCACTTCGCGCGCCATGTTTCGTGCATCACTAGAATATAAATGAATAAATTAGAAATTAGTTGTTGCGACGTAATTTTTTGGTGATTTGTGTTTAATTTACCCGCAGACGTAAATATGGCCGTTGTTTTCACCGATTATGTGCCATACTTCGCTGGCGTTTTGACTGAGTAAATGATTGACGTAGATTTTCTCTGGTTGGTCCCGTGAAAAAGCCACGTGTAATTTGGTTAACGTGCCGTTTTTGACGTATTCGTCGAGTTCGTCTTTGTATAAATAATCTTCTTTCTCGTGGCGACAGCCGAAGTACAAGATGGTTTCGCCGACACATTTGTCTAATGAATAAAAATGAGAAAATTAGTTTTAGAAAAATGATGATAAAAAAGTGATGCATTTTATTGAGATGTAGCAATGCATGGAAAAAATTGCATATTTTGGCAATAAATTACAGTTTTTAGGCGTGAAAAATCAAATTTTAGGCGTAGGTATCAATTTATAGTCGTAAAAAATCTATTTATGATCCATCTTTAGTCGTGAAAAATCTATTTTTAGACGTAAAAATCTATTTTTAGACGTAAAAATCTATTTTTAAGCCTATAAATTCATAGTTTCAGATAGTAAAATTCATCGCCCGATGTAAAATCAATTTTTAGTTCTGAAAATTGTTTTTTTGTAGTAAAAAAATTAATTTTTCGACGTAAAAAATCAATTTTTCGACGTAAAAAATCAATTTTTCGACGTAAAAAATCAATTTTTCGACGTAAAAAATCAATTTTTCGACGTAAAAAATCAATTTTTCGACGTAAAAAATCAATTTTTCGACGTAAAAAATCAATTTCACATAAAAAAATTAATTTTTCGACGTAAAAAATCCTGATAAATCAATTTAAATCCTAAAAAAAATAAAAATAGGCGTAAAAAATCCTAAATAAAAAAACAATTTTTCGACGTAAAAAAACATCAATATTTTGACCTAAAATAATCAATTTTTAGATTCTAAAACTTATCGCACAATGTAAAATAATATTTAAAAACAAAAAAAACAAAAAAAACACTACCATTTCACACATTAATCACCTTGTTGTCGTTGTTTATCCCTCTCCTGAATAAACCCTCTGAACGGTGCCAACCCCGTCCCAGGTCCAATCATAATAATCGGCGTCTTCGGCTTGCTCGGCAATCTAAACTGCGATTTCCTCACATACAACGGAATAGTCGGCTTAATCCCATTCGTAGGATCCTTCAAACGCAAACAATTCGTCGCGACACCTCGATTAACACGCTTAGTCGGTGTCTCGTACTCGATAAGCACCGCAGTTATATGAATACTATTAGCATGAACCTGAAAAAACAACAAAAACCATTAAAAACAATACAAATTTGCATATAAACAAATGATTTTTACTTTTGGCGATGACGAAATTGAATAATAACGCGCTTGTAGTCGCGGCATCAGTTCACAGAGGTAATCGAGAGGCGGCCGACATGATGGAAGGTCCTCCAACACGTGGATAATGTTGCGGCAGCTGTTTAGAATCCAATCGTGGAATAATTTCTATTTAAAAAAAATTAAAAAATATTTCTCAAATTTGGTCAAACTCGTTTTATCCGGCATGTCGCTGTTTCCGGGTATTTTTTTTTTGGAGGAATGTTAATATTTTTTAAAATTACCTTTCCTTCAGGGGAGGAGACGATCATGCTCTTCAGGAAGGCTTTTTCTTCAGGGTCCGAAGTGTATTCTGATAATTCCTTCAGTACGTGAGTGTGCGGGGGACTTGTGATGTCCAGATAGTGGGATAGAGCTGTGCGGTATGAACACGGGCATGGGAATGGATGTTTTTTGTGCGAATCCTCTGTAAAATGAATTGAAAAAAAGTTGAATTAATGAAGAAAGATTTGTTTTAATTTGGGATTGATTGGCATTTTTAAAATATTGTTTTATCAGTTTTTTTTTTTTATCAAAATATATTTTTAAAAAAAAAATATATTTTTAGAAAAGGTTTTTTTTCTTTCATTTAATTATTTAATTTTTCTTCCAGGAAATGCATTTTCTGGTGAAATTCTGCATTTTCTGGTGAAATTCTGCATTTTCTGGTGAAATTCTGCATTTTCTGGTGAAATTCTGCATTTTCTAGTGAAATTCTGCATTTTTCTAGTGAAATTCTGGATTTTTCTGGTAAAATTCTGCATTTTTCAGGTGAAATTCTGCATTTTTCTGGTGAAATTCTGCATTTTTCTAGTGAAATTCTGCATTTTTCTGGTGAAATTCTGCATTTTTCTAGTGAAATTCTGCATTTTTCTAGTGAAATTCTGGATTTTTCTGGTGAAATTCTGCATTTAGTTCCCTAAAAATGAATTTGTGCAGAAACAAATACAAAAAAATGGAAACTAAATACAGAATTTGAGTAGAAAATTCAAATTTAAAACTCAAATTGTGTATATAGCATATAGAATAGTATATATATACATATATATATATATTGTGCATATAGAACAAAACACATAAAACATTATTCAACTAACTAATCAATGCCCACTAACGAACCATCTAAATTAATCAACGATATAATCGTATCCAAATCAGTATCCAACAATTCGCCCAATTTCTTCACTAATTCTTCATCATTCGTCGGATACACAGCAACATGATCCCCAGTTTCATATCTATAAAAAACAAAGAATTAATAAAAACAAACAAAAAAACAATTTTATTTTAAAGGGTATACAACATCACAGTTTTTAATGGTCCATTGGATCAAGCATCGTTTAAAAACCTTAAATAAATTCTCAGAGATTTTTGAAAAATATTTCCGAATTAAAACCCAATGTTGAAGTTGTGAGAGATAAAATCGAAACCAAATCGAGAATTTGAGCGATTGTTACCAGTTGTGACATAAACCCTATGTATTTAACATGGGGAATACCAACTGTGCCGTCAGAAACATCCTTCACCAAGCTCAAATAAGCTAATGTAGATACAAAATAATTTTTTTAAACGTGTTCCGAAAACTTTAAAAAAATAAATAAAAATCATTTAGGCCATTTTAAGGAACGGCAAAAATTATTCAGCTATAAAATATCTGGTGTCGTAAACCCTTTAAATTTTTACCTCATCCTAGAGTTGCTAATATCGAACTCAATGTGCATACAAGACCGATCGCCGCCGGAATGCAATTCACGCTTCATGGAAACAAATGCAATGTGCGGATTTTTGGCATCAAATGGACTAAAAAGGAATTAAATATTAAAGAAATTTTTATGTTTCTTTTTTTTTTATTTTTTTATTTTTTTTTATTTTACGGTCTTTGAGTTTTGTAGGAATGAAGTCTGGCAACTTCGCCGGAGAATAATTTCTCAGTGGGAAGCGAGTCATGGAGTTCTAAGCGATATTGGCGCATGCTGTTGGATATGAAAAATTGGATAAGAAAATGTTTATTTGTTTTAATTTAAGTTGGGACCTGATGTCTTCGCCGGTTGATTGGATGCCGTAGTATTCGCATACTGCTGGCCAAAATTTCTCTTTCCATGTGATAAAATCTTCTTCTAAACTGAAATAATAATAAAAAAAATTAGTATTAGATTTTTATCAGTGGGTTATCATTTATTATGAAAAATAGAATTGTGTGATAAGTAAGTTATCAAAAATGTTCAAAATGTGATGAAATTTGATGGAATTTGTCAAAATGTGATGAAATTTGATGGAATTTGTCAAAATATGATGAAATTTGATGTAATTTGTCAAAAGGTGATGAAATTTGATGGAATTTGTCAAAATGTGATGAAATTTGATGAAATTTGATGGAATTTGTCAAAATGTGATGAAATTTGATGAAATTTGATGGAATTTGTCAAAATGTGATGAAATTTTTGATGGAAATTGTCAACAAGTAATGAAATTTAATAGAATTTATCAAAATACGATTGAAATTTTTGATGGAATTTGTCAAAATATGATGAAATTGATGTAATTTGTCAAAATGTAATGAAATTTGATGGAATTTGTCAAAATGTGATGAAATTTGATGGAATTTGTCAAAATGTGATGAAATGTGATGAAATTTGATGAAATTTGATGGAATTTGTCAAAATGTAATGAAATTTGATGGAATTTGTCAAAATGTAATGAAATTTGATGGAATTTGTCAAAATATGATAAAATTTCATGACAATTTGTTTATGTTCAAATTTCTCCAATTTCTCAATTTTTTTCCACAATTTATCGAAAATCGTCAAAAATCGGCATCTTTTCATCAAATTTTCCCCCAATTTCATCAAATTTTCCCCAAATTTCATCAAATTTTCCCCAAATTTCATCAAATTTTCCCCAAATTTCATCAAATTTTCCCCAAATTTCATCAAATTTTCCCCAAATTTCATCAAAATTTCTCAATTTATTTTTTAAATCTTGTCAAAATTCACCAAATTTTTGAAACGTCTAAAACGTCTAAAAAAAATTTCCTAAACACATTCTTTATCCACTGGCCAACGGTTAACTGATATAAAATTATCCATCGACCTTCAGCATTAAACAAAAAAAAATAAAATAACTCACTTTCCATCATCATCTCCTAACCCCAATTCGAATATCCGCGTTGCTCCCAATTCCTCCAATCTCTTATCTAAGTATTTCCCCATATCGTTGTAATGCTCATATGTCTTATTTCCCAACGCAAACACGGCATACTTCATCCCGGTCAAGTCCACATCTCCTTGCTGCAACCATTCGTAGAATTCCTGCGAATTATCCGTCGGATCGCCTTCTCCGTACGTTGCCATGGCAAATATGGCGAGCGAATTGCCAATTTCTTGCAATTGTCCTAATTCTTCCATATCACATTCTTCGGGATCCGCCACCATGCCTTTCAAGGAGTACCGCGAAGCCTCTTTGGCTAATCTACTGGCGAATTCTTCCGCTGTTCCGGTTTGCGATCCGTAAAACACGACTACGTTACGTCCCTAGAGTGAAAATTATTGAAAAATTCAGTATTAAAAACACAATTGATATTTTTATATAAAGTTATAGAATTCATAGAATTTATGATGCCTTATCCCAAGTGTTCTTAGGAATAAAATTGAGTTTTTAGGTACAAAATGTGCCTTCAGATGACTGTGTGTAGACTTTTTAGATTCAAAATATTTTTTTTGCAAGTTTTTGAGTTTAAAACAGAGTCTTTTTAGTCTAAAACAGAATCTTTTTAGTCCAAAACAGAGTCTTTTTAGTCCAAAACAGAGTCTTTTTTAGTCCAAAACAGAGTCTTTTTAGTCTAAAACAGTCTTTTTAGTCTAAAACAGAGTCTTTTTAGTCTAAAACAGAGTCTTTTTAGTCTAAAACAGAGTCTTTTTAGTCTAAAACAGAGTCTTTTTAGTCTAAAACAGAGTCTTTTTAGTCTAAAACAGAGTCTTTTTAGTCTAAAACAGAGTCTTTTTAGTCTAAAACAGAGTCTTTTTAGTCTAAAACAGTGTTTTTAGTCTAAAACAGAGTGTTTTTAGTCTAAACTAACTTTTTGAATCTAATAATCCTGAGTTTTTAAGTCTAAAACTGGTTTTTGAGTCTAAAACAGTTTTTTGCATGCCTAAAACATTTTTTTAAGTCTAAAACAGTTTTTTGAGGCTGAAAAAATCAGTTTTTTTAAGTCTAAAACAAACTGTTTCAGACTAAAAAAAAACTGTTTTAGTCTAAAAGACTGTTTTAGACTAAAAGACTGTTTTAGACTAAAAACATGTCTGAAACAGAAGTTTTTGCCCTAAAACAGTTTTTGAGTAAATTTTTTCATATTATTTCTCAAATAAAGTTTAAAAATCATCAACTAGCAAGTGTTGTAATCGTTTATTTCAACACCAGGACATAGAACTAATGGCTTTTATGATAACAGTCTCATAACACGGTCTATTGACAGACCATGTCGTGACCATGTTATCAATAGACCACAGTCATAAGCAGGTACTTTGCACTGACATCATGCTATTGTTGCTATTCTATTCATCATTACACTTATAATTTTGTTGCAATTTTACAAAATCATACACTTGTGTCTAAAAATTAAATAAAAATAAACAAACTGAAAATGCTCACTGAATTCTTCATTTTGGTGATGAAACTTGATTCAGCTGAATTTGATGACATGGACCTAAAAAACAATAAATAAAAAAATTATGATTTTTATTATTATTAAACTCAAAATAAAATTTGTTTTATCCGCATAAAATATGCACCAAAAATTCTAATTTCTGCAATAAAAAATAGCAAAGTACGCAAAATTAAATCTAAATATTTTTGAAGCATTTTTTTAAAATTTCAGCAAAAAAAAATTTCAAAAAATTTGTGAATTTTAATTACAAAATTTGAAATTGATGAAATTTGTAGAATTCTCAAAAGTTATCCAAATTTGACGTTACAAAATGATCAAATCTGATGAAATTTCAAAATTTGACAAAATAAATGTGTACAAGGTACATTTCCGGCGAAAAAAGTACCGTATTCCCTCGGAAACAACGGCATGCCAGTAATTACGAGTCTGACCAGTTTTTGACAAGTAGACAACTGGTCAATAAAAAATCAAATGAACAAAATGCCGGAAAATTCAAATTATCCGGCACCCTGGTCTGACTCGCCATTATCCGGCATGCCGTTCTTTCCAAGTTAATACGGTAAAAGTTTATTATTTCACCAAAAACCAGTGATTGATCAAAGTTCCTACCCCACGAACGGTAACTTTGATCTCGGTGTTTTGTTTTATATATATTTTAAGACAAAATTCAGATTTTTATGTCTAAAACTCACGACGAGACAGTAGGTGCGTTCAATTTGATTTAGATATATTAACTTAGTTGACTTAACTGCTAAGTTGACTTAAACTCATTACATGTGACGTTTTGGACGTCATAGTTATGGCAAATGACTCGCTTAAGGTAATTAATCTCACCTAAGTTGCGTTCAATATTGCCTGAATAAAATTCTTAAGCGTGTAGTTGACTTAAAGTGACAGGATATGATGTATTTGACGTCATATTTATTTAAAACCTCCTACTTTAGACATCTTTACTTAAGATACGAATTGGGTAACTTAAGTAAAGACGACTAAAGTAGGAGGTTTTAGATGAATATGAACGTCACATGTAATGAGACTTAGCAGTTACGCCAACTAAGTTAATTTATCTAAATCAAATTGAACGCACCTATTGTTTTGAAGTTGAAAATTGATCAAACTAACTCCGGTTTACGGTAATTAAAATCGGTTTGAACTGATTTTAAAACTATTTCTGTATTTTAAAGTCCAAATTATAACTTTTATTATCTTATATTGTTCTTTTGCTTCATGATAACATTCAATTGTAACTAAATTTCACACTTGAAGTGAAACTAATTAATTAATATCAATGAATATCCTCTTACAAGTCAACCAGGTCAATATACTATCAATAAGTTCAGACATATCAATTACACAAAAATATCATAAAATAAATCAAAAATCAAAATAATCTAAAAAATAATTATGTCCACCACTAATACAGTAGTGGGCACATGCAGCCTACCATAAATTTTCATTGTGCCCACAAGAGCATTTTAATTTTTTTTTTTAAATAAATGTTTTTCTTGACATGTGGTCCCCCCCTGCACTGATCTAATCATTTAATTCCATTTTTATTCTCAAAATTAAATATCTAACATTGACATTCAATAAAAGATAAAAATTCTTTCGTAATTATATAACAACAAAAACACATTTCAAATTCATTACGTAAGTGAAATATCACATATTCAATCTTAATTTATTCAAAAATAAAACCCAACTCTACTATGTCACTGGATTAATAGGCAAGGACATTCGAAAGTTACATTATCATCATTTATTCATACATTTCACTATCCCAGTCTCCAACTTTAACATAGGAAAGGACTCTTATTAAAAAAAACAAATAGTTTCGCTTTTTTGCCACTAAACTTCGATTCCAACACATTGCAAGAAACTCCCATTGGCTAGAGCCTTTTCCGAATTATTTTCCGAATTTTTACATCCAATTATTTCAAAATTTGGTGTATTTACATACACCAAATTTTGAAATAATTGGATGTTCATAATAGAGCCGTGTGGGTACACTAGTGAACCACTGAAAAATTAAAATTGCACAGTTGTCTACAGAAAATCCAACTTCTAATCGTTTTTAATAGCAAATATAAATGAAATTTGTAATCAATAATGATTAAAATCGTATTATATATCCATTTTACCGTATTCCCTCGGAATTCGGAAAGAATAGCATGCCGGAAAAACCGTGTTTGACCAGATTTCGAAAACCGGACATCTGGTCATTTTTACGGCATGCCGTAAAAATCGAATCGTGTCGTAAAAATCGAATCGGTGCAAAACGTACGTTTTGTGAAATCGTTTATTGTAAAACCTTGGAAAATATCTGCATTAATATATATTATTGCAGATATAGTAATATAATAGCATAATACGTATATTAGTGAAATGAAATAGCAAGCTTAAATATACTGCGCGTCTTGACTATTTTTGACTCAAATTTTCCGGCACCCTGGTCGAATTCGCCATTATCCGGCATGCAGTATTATATTTCTCAATGCCCAAACCTATAAAAAAATTTATACGTATTCCCTCGAAAAGAACGGCTTGCCGGATAATGTCAAGTCAGACCAGGGTGCCGATAATTCAAATTTTTTGGCATTTTGTCCTTTAGATTTTTCATTGACCAGTTGTCTACTTGTCAAAAACTGGTCAGACTCGTAATTACCGACATGCCCTTGTTTCCAAGTGCTACGTAAACTTTTCAGATTTTTATAAGTGGTACAAATTGAAAAAAGGTTTAAAAAAGACACCTGAATTCCACATTACATTTACTTCGCATAAAATAACCTAATACCTACATAGATGAATTACTAATCGGCGACAACTCGGCAGGAGCTGCATTTTTCTTCGACCGAAAGAATATGTAATAAACCGCCAGCAATCCTATAGCGAGAAGCAACAAGTCATCCCAAATGCCCCATGTCCCAGCAGCCACCAATTCATCGTCTGGAATGTCTGTCACCATTTTTTCTGAGGCCATTTCAATTCACCTACAAGAATAACAACAAAATTAGCATAAAAATAGTCTCACAGTTGAATGAAAACCAAAAACCAAATATATATTTTTCAATACATGCCATTACTTTAAAAACAAAAATAAAAGTTATTTACGATAATTAATACAGAACACGTCAAAAAACAAGCAAAAATCACAGTGCTTTCGATTATCGAAAATCTCATCAGTAGACCCATCCGTTTTTTAAACCAACCATTCGAACAAATCCCAGTAGTGCTTTCGATTATCGAAAATCTCAACCGACGTTTTTTAAACCAACCATTCGAGCACAAATCACAGTGCTTTCGATTATCGAAAATCTCATCAGTAGACCCATCCGATGTTTTTAAAAAACCAACCATTCGAACAAATCACAGTGCTTTCGATTATCGAAAATCTCATCAGTAGACCCATCCGACGTTTTTAAAAAATTATATTATAAAAAAATTGATAATTTAATGGAATTTTTTTTTTTATTTTTCTTTTGCACCCACGTGTAAATCTATCTTTTAATCAGATAAAAAGAACAGATGAATGACGTCAAACAATAATTCTCTGATTAGAATCAATTGATAAAACTTACAGTTGTGAAATTATAAGTTTTTCGTTTTTCGAAAGCGAAGATTATTGTCATAATATAATTTTTTTCTACAGTATTACGTAATTATTATTTAAATTCCACGATGAATCTTATATTTTAAATTTGATTAAAATTTAAAAGGAATTTTTTTATTTTTTTGGTCAATGTGATTTCGCAATGCGTTTTATTACGTAAAAGGAAATCTGAGCTGAATCCATCTAAAAAAAAATTAAATCATTAAAAATTTGGTTGAATTAGCGTTAATTCGCGTATTTGCGTATTGGAATTCGATATTTTGTTGTGGATTACTTACGAATTATTCTCTTGTTATTCCAAACGATATTACTGTCAACTTCTTACCTCGGGCCCCCGTTTTACATGTGCTCTGGCCGAAGCTGCAGAATCAATGTTTAATGACGTCATTACTGACCTTGATTAATTATGACGTCGGATAGGATAAGATTACTGCGATTGCATTGAATTATATGTTGAAAATGAAATTTAATTATATTTTTTAACAAGAAGTTGATGAATGAATTGATAAATCTTAATAATTACGAGAAAACAGAATTATTTTTTTTGATTGACCAATCACAATCCTTGTTGTATAAATGTTTATGTAAAACCGTTATTTCA
Source organism: Strigamia maritima (assembly GCA_000239455.1). Classification (NCBI taxonomy): domain Eukaryota; kingdom Metazoa; phylum Arthropoda; class Chilopoda; order Geophilomorpha; family Linotaeniidae; genus Strigamia; species Strigamia maritima. The sequence goes on along the minus strand of JH430900.1, from coordinate 50,479 downwards.
TTATTAAGTTTAATACTAAATAGGAAAAATAAAGATTTAAAATTAATATGTATCACGATATAAAATGATTGATCGATAAATATAAATATTGTTATTCAAAATGTCAAAATAAACAAATGTTACAAATTTCTAACACTCGAGGACGCCACTATACATTAGCTTCGAAAAAATTATTTTATTTCATTTTTAAAACAAAAATCCCAATATCATAAAATAAAATGAAATAAATACACTTAAAATAAAAAAACATTTTACTAATTTTACTAATCAAATAGCAACAATTCATTGGTCGAAACTCGAAACCTAGCCACCAAACGACTCATGACGTCACAATTATCCAACATGAACAAGTTGGCCGAAAGTATCTTAATAACTGGTGCCAATCGCGGCATTGGTTTAGAACTAATCCGTCAAATCGCTGCCTCTCACAACCCGAAAAATCTTTTCGCAGTGTGCCGCAATCCGAACGATGCATCCGAGTTGAAACAATTGGCAGATATACATTCATCCATTACAATTCTCCAACTTTCAGGTATAAACTTAACTGACGTCATACATTTTAACCATTAAAAATCCCCACAGATGTTAGAGACTATGCATCATACGACTCCTTAAGCGATGAAGTGGAGAAACGAGTTGGTGACAACGGCTTGAATGTATTGATCAATAATGCTGGAGTATCACCCAAAGGTCAAAGTTTGAATGACGTCACACCACAACAAATGGCGGAAACATTTGAAATTAATGCCATATCGCCACTAATGCTCGTCAAAGTATAAAAATGATATTAAATTAATTTTTTTTACTGTAAAAGTTGTTTTTTTGTTTTTTTTTAGAAATTTCGACCATTATTAGAAAAAGCTGCAAGTGCGAGTCCATCTAGCCCATTATCATGTTCTCGGAGCGCCATTATTAATATATCCACTCAGATGGGTTCGATTTCGGACAATGGAATTGGAAGTTTTTATTCCTACAGATCGAGTAAAGTATGAGTGGAGTGTTATTTCAATAAATAGAGACTCTGCGATTTCTCGTACAAAAAATTACGAAATTAAAAAAAGAAAATGAAATATTTTTAATGATTTCGTAGTTGAATTTCAGGTATAACAGGTTGCGATTTGTCACGAAACGTATTATATACGACATTTAATCGGCGGCAGCAATTTCTAGCATAATCGAGCATCTTATCACGAATTAAGCTTAAGAATTTGGCTCGTGGTTCGTATAAGGTGTTTGACCGATTAATAAACAAACCTGAGATAATCAAATCGCCACAAATTTGCCAAAATTCCAGCTGAAGCGGAGGGAAAATGGCGTCGAAATTTGACGAATATTGTCGTTATTTCATTCAGTGCGCATGCACAAATTAAGTCGTATTTACGAAATAATATACGAAATACAAAAAAGATTTCGTATATTATTTCGTAAATAAGCATAAATAAGCATAAATTAATAAAACGAAAAAATTAAAACGAAATCATATTAAAATTTCGTTTTTTTTATAATTTCGTATTTTAATTTTTTTGTACAAAAAATTGCAAAGTCTCTAATAATATAGTTTACGCCAAGACAACACTCGTACAAACTTATACAGGGTGTATCAGAATTCATGTTACGCAGAAATAGGGGGTATAGAGGGGGTCCAGGAGATCACGTGATGGGATTTCACGGGTTATTGGTGATTTTAAGGGGTTATTGGTGATTTTACGGGTTATTGGTGATTTTACGGGTTATTGGTGATTTTACGGGTTATTGGTGATTTTACGGGTTATTGGTGATTTTAGGGTTATTGGTGATTTTTCAGGTTATTGGTGATTTTACGGGTTATTGGTGATTTTACGGGTTATTGGTGATTTTACGGGTTAAACGGGTGTTTGAGAAGTTTTTTAAGAAACGTAGTATTGGGTAACTGACTAACTAGTAATGATAAAGAAGCAAATGTCTGTTTTGCTTTGATATTCTCTCACTAGAGTTCGTTGTTTAATACTGTTGTATATTACATTTCAGGCTGCACTTAATATGATCACCAAATCGTTGAGTATTGACTTGCAACCGGCCGGTGTTTTGGTGGCGTGCATTCATCCCGGTTGGGTCCAGACCGACATGGGTTCGAGTCGGGCACCAATGAGTGTCCAGGATTCAGCTAGACAGATTCTGGATGTTTTAATGGCGATGGGTCCAGATAAAAATGGTGCTTTTGTCAACTATGCTAATAAAATTATTCCTTGGTAGAATGTATTATTTAATAAAAATTAATGCTGTATTAAAATTGAATAAAAATCCAATAAATTGAAGAGATGTAAAAGAGATTTTAATTTTTTTAAAAACTATTTTGATCACTTTAAGAAATAAATAAAAATCATTTAGGCATAACAGGCATAACACAAATGATTTTCCTACCAGTATAGTCTCACACAAGATGCATGAAAATGAAAAAAGTAATCACAATTTTTTTTTCAAATTTGACAAATTTTCACAGCTTTTGTGGTGAATTTTGATTAAGTTTTGGTGAATTTTGACCAAGTTTTGGTGAATTTTGACCAAGTTTTGGTGAATTTTGACCAAGTTTTGGTGAATTTTGACCAAGTTTTGGTGAATTTTGACCAAGTTTTGGTGAATTTTGACCAAGTTTTGGTGAATTTTGACCAAGTTTTGGTGAATTTTGACCAAGTTTTGGTGAATTTTGACCAAGTTTTGGTGAATTTTGACCAAGTTTGGTGATTTTTGACTCACTTTTAGTAAATTTTTCAAGTTTTTGATAATTTTTTTTCAATTTTTGATTAATTTTTTCAATTTTTGATTAATTTTTTCAATTTTTGATTAATTTTTTCAATTTTTGATTAATTTTTTCAATTTTTGATTAATTTTTTCAATTTTTGATTAATTTTTTCAATTTTTGATTAATTTTTTTAATTTTTGGTAAATTTTGACCAATTTTTGTTCATTTTTTTTCAATTTTTCCCCAATATCAAATTCTTATTAAATCTCATTTCCTATCTTCAGCCAATACTAAAAGCAAGCAGTCAAGTAAAACACTTAATTTCCCCTACAATATTGTAACCAAAATACTAAATTTTATATTAAATAACAAATAAATTTTTTTTACTCACCTTTCTTTCTTTGTCATCCTACATACATACCAACAGCACACAAATCAAACCCAGTGTAAATAAATTCAAATAATTATTAATAATTATATAATGTGAAAACTAAACCAAAAAAAAAATAAATAAATAAATAAAAATAAAATAAATTATTTGCTACCAAATTACTTCTAAAACTCAACCTACCATATCACTAATCATCATACCCACAGCCCATCTATAAAATCTTACAATATCTTCTGAAAAACAACTTCTTATAAAAAGAACAACAACTGAAAACATAAAAATCAATCATTCATTCATTTATATTCATTTATATTTATTTATTATTTTATATACACCTCCTTGCCAAAAAAATAGAACGGGTACTTTTTTTAAAGTCAGAAAAATGGAAATTTCTTAAAAGCTGTAATACTGACAGACAAATGGTTTTAAGAGGATTTATAGAAATGGTAGAGCTATCATTTCATGTAAAATTTTTGAAGATTGATTAAGTAGTTACTGAAAAAAAAATTAAAAACCACCAAAATCAGGCTTTTGCAATTTTGACAATATCTCGAGAACTGTTGAAGATAAAATTAAAAATTAAACTTATCTAGGATGTTCAATTTTTTGGGCAACTTTTCTAAATTGGAAGTATGGGTCTGCAAAGCCCTCAAAAAAAGTCATAATGGAGCTATGTAATGGTTGTCAACAATCAAAATTTTCAAAAAATCATTACGACCAGAATTCTTGATGAATTAAGCCATACATTCTGGATGTGTTAGAGGTATGTACGCAGTTAAACATCTTGGAGTATCATTGTATTCGGAATAAAATTCTGGTCATAATGATTTTTTGAAAATTGTGATTGTTGACAACCATTACATAGCTCCATTATGACTTTTTTTGAGGGCTTCGCAGACCCATACTTCCAATTTAGAAAAGTTGCCCAAGAAATTGAACATCCTAGATAAGTTTAATTTTTAATTTTATCTTCAACAGTTCTCGAGATATTGTCAAAATTGCAAAAGCCTGATTTTGGTGGTTTTTAATTTTTTTTCAGTAACTACTTAATCAATCTTCAAAAATTTTACATAAAATGACAGCTCTACCATTCCTATAAATCCACTTAAAACCATTTGTCTGTCAGTATTACAGCTTTTAAGAAATTTCCATTTTTCTGACTTTAAAAAAAGTACCCGTTCCATTTTTTTGGCAAGGAGGTGTACTTATTATATACTTATTAATAGGCAAATTGCATAGTTGCTAAGTATCAAGTAATTGAATATTTTTCTTATGTTTGGTATTTGAGGTAAACCAGCCTTCCATATCATCAAAAAAGTTTTTACAGCTAATAGTAATGATAGATATTGAATTTCTAGAGAGTTTGTTCTTGAGTAGACATAGACTTTATCAATAAAAACATTAATATTAAATTAGACACAGTTGTGGTGTTCTTACTTCTTTGACTCAAGATTACAATTAATGAAATGTACAACAAAATTTTCTGTTTGGATCTAGTTTGGACCAGAAGGTCTGCAATAGATAATGCTAAGAAGTCTTGATGGTCTGCTTGCATTTTTTAAAATAATAATAAGTAAAAGATAGATTTGTCTGGAATAGATACAGGAAAATGAGTGAAATCATTTTTATTAAGTTTTTAACAGACTTGATATACTTACTGATTGAAGATTTATATCAAAAATATGTCAAAAGTCCATGCAAATTTTCAATTTTTTTTTTTTTACAAATATTCAATTCCTTAATCAAATAAAACAAAAATTCCTAAATGTTTTAACATGGATGATCAAATAAAACAATATTTTTGATATAGACTATGCATTACTGTCACATGAGCCAAACTGATTATTGCAACTAACAATTATTGTCATTATTCAAAAAACTTGTGTTATGAAAAATATAAAATCTAATTTTGACTGTAATCACCTCCAGAACCAGTTTTGGCAGCAGTGGCGTAAAGAGTACCTACTTCAGCTGCGAAATTTTCATATGGCCAAGCCTACGAGAGCATCTCCTGAACTCAAGGCGGCGACGTCGTCATCCTGCATCAAGACAAGATCCCTGGACACTGTTGGCCGTTGGCTCGAGTACTAGATGTGTTTCCGGGACTGGATGGCCGGGTGCGGTCTTGCAAGATCCAAACCGAGATGGGTACAGAACTTTGCCGAGCGGTCCAGCACCTATGTCGTCTTGAGTTGTGACGGAGTCCGTCATGCGCCGAGAAGATGTTGCAGCCTCTAGTGTGGGTTTTGGTTATTAGCACCTAGAGGCTGCATTCGGAATTATTACTATTATCAAATCAAACTATGTAAATTACACTCGTGCTTCACTGCATTGCAGTTGGTAGCGATAAAGCTTTGAATTGCATGTTTTAAGCAAAATTAAAAACTATAAAATTAAAATAACCAAAGTCACTTACCGTAGAACGGGGATACTTTACCCGGCGGCAGTAACTTTGCCCCACCATCCATTTTTCTTGTATTTATTCTTATATCTTTTCTTAAAAATGCGAATAAATTCAATAACGCCATTGTATTCTACGGGTCAAGTTGCCCCTAACATGCTATTCTCAGCCTGTAAAGTGAAACACTCAAAGTTTTATTTATAAAATAAGAACAAAAATAGAACCCGTTCTACGGTACCTCGAAAAATGCGTTTGAAAGTCGCTGGTCGAGTATGGCCCCAGTATATGCCTCAAACAACAGCGAAGTTTGGGAGCACCATCTGGTTAATACAATTAAATATTCCGAGTCAAACTGGTATACAATTAAAAGAATTGCCGATTAAAAACTAACCAAATACTAACGCCAACGATGTCCGTGAAGGAGATGGACCTAATTGCAAACCAAGATAGTTGACTTGCAAGAAAGGCTAGGTGACTCTAACAGACAAGCGATATTTAAACATAAATGTGTTGAGTAAAAGTAGACAAGCAACACCTCTGATGTGTTAATTATCAAGATAACATACAGGAAGGTTGGTGATTGGCCAACCAGAGAGTGACGACACAACTAAGAGCTAATTAACATGCATAAACTGAAAAAGACTAAACTAGAATCAACTAGAATCAACTAGAATCAACCAGAACAAAGGGTACAGGTGGGAAACACATAACAAATATGCCAAGCCTTGGCCAGAAATGAGGACATAATGAAAAGTTGTTGTAACTTTTCATTCACAACAAATCACAAAAACAATGAAAAAGCGTAAAAGATGATTTGGCCCGTGATATTATTATTATTTTTTTTTATTTGGTAGTTTTTATTCACATTAAAAAAAAAACAAATTAATTTTTTTGCTGTTACAGTATATATTGTATTGAAAGAAAAAATAAATAAAAAATTAACAAAGCAGCCAATGGAAAAATTATTTTTCACAAATATCAAAAATCATAGTAAATAAACACACCCAGTATAAAATTACTAATTCAACAGCCCATTGGTAAATATTTCTGTCACAATAATTTTCACTATGTCCATTACTAAAATCTGGTAGTCCAAGTCTTAGTAGAAACCCAGTAACTGCAAGAAAATTTAATACAATGCTTAATATAAATAAAAAAAAAAAAAAAAAAAAAAATTAACAACATACTTATTACTAAGCAAATAAAATATACTCTCAACAAAATATGTTCTATTGTTTTTCTTGCCCATAGTGGTTGAGGTAAAATGCTAAACAACAAAATCAGAAAAGCTTCTACTGCAAGTAATAGTGACAGGTTTCCAACAGCTGGGCAGTATGCAATTATGTAGTTATAACCTTAATATAAACATTTAATATAGTTAATTTAATTGAATAGAGTATTTGGTATATTTTTACCATTCTGGCATATGATGCAATTTATTACATAGAACATAAATACAACTTTCACTGTTTTTATAAAGGCATCAACCAACAAGTCTCTAATGGGTGATGATGACTCTTCTTCTGCTTGCATTTTTCAAATTTTAGGGCAAAAATGTTATGAGCAAGTGTTTTTAGACAGTATTTATCCAAATTGGGTCCATATTGTATAGAAATGACACATTTTGTGAAAAATTCAACAAAAGTGTATCAAATTTTGCACAAATCCATCAAAAATTCTTCAATGTTAAAATCCATTTATAGATGATCATCCATTGAACAAATCCTATTTGCAAATTGAGATTTTCAACACTACTATTACTGTGACTCATATGAAATAATTATTGCATAATAATTGAAGTCAAGTAACAATAGTTGTCATTATTTACACAAAAAAACAGCATGTAATTTTGGCTGTAATTATCAACTCTCTAGTCAAATGTTTGATAACTTTGTGAAATGTATACGGTATTCTCTTGGAAAGAACGGCATGCTGGATAATTTGCTGGATAATTTTTACAGGAAAATTTGAATTTTCCGGCATGCCGGATGAAATGAGTATGATGTTTTACAGCACTGATTCGATTTTTACGGCATGCTGTAAAAATGACCAAATATCTGATTTTAAAAATCTGGTCATGCCGTTCTTTCCGAGGGAATACAGTACTAATAATAAGGTCTATGCCTTTTGTGCTTTACTGCACTGCACTGCACTGCTTTATACTGCACAGCACTGCTTTATACTGCACTGCACTGCTCTATACTGCACTGCACTGCTCTATACTGCACTGCACTGCTCTATACTGCACTGCACTGCTCTATACTGCACTGCACTGCTCTATACTGCACTGCACTGCTCTATACTGCACTGCTCTATACTGCACTGCACTGCTCTATACTGCACTGCACTGCTCTATACTGCACTGCTCTGCTCTATTCTGCACTCTATACTACATTAAATTTACACTGCTGACACAAGCACTGCAGTAAAACAAGAAGTGATGTAAATGGTTTATTGACATTTTTTATTTATTACATCTAACATTTATTACCAACTTCTTAATACTTTCAAATTATGAAATTTTATGAATTTCATTTTTAAGCCGTTTTGCATCACGTTGTTTTTTTTTTTTTTACTTTTCCATGTAACTGATGAATACACGACAAATCAAATGGCACTCGAGGAATAATAAAATCCGAAACCTCTAGAACACCCGAATTTTTCTTATAAAACACAAGTTTCATCAACACCCCTACGATTAGATAAACCAAAACCACCCAATGTCCTACAATGATCAAAGTCGACATATCATAAGCAACATTCTTATCAGAACTTTTAATTTGGACTTTTGGGTGGTCTAAAATGACGTTAGGCTTGAACAATAGGCCAATAACTGGAAAAAATATTTTTAAAAAGAAAATTAAATTTTGTAGCATTTAAAACAGAATTGTAATTAAAAAGCAAACCTATTATGAACCAAATGTAGTAAACTGATAGAATGACATTTTGTATTATCTCCTTTTTTAATAATGATAATAGTATTATAAATCCTCCAATCATTAGTAAGAGTGACAATATTTGGATTGCCAGCCAGTTGTAATAGTTGGGATAACCTATTATCAAAAGAAATTTGTAAATGTACAAAACTGACAATTTACAAAATGTACAAAACTGACAATTTACAAAGTGTACAAAACTGACAATTTACAAAGTGTACAAAACTGACAATTTACAAAGTGTACAAAACTGACAATTTACAAAGTGTACAAAACTGACAATTTACAAAATGTACAAAACTGACAATTTACAAAATGTACAAAACTGACAATTTACAAAAATGTACAAAACTGACAATTTACAAAAATGTACAAAACTGACAATTTACAAAAATGTACAAAACTGACAATTTACAAAAATGTACAAAACTGACAATTTACAAAAATGTACAAAACTAAAAATATACAAAGTTTTCTTACTTGTGTACATGCAACCTATTGCTAATCCCAGCTCACAAAATCTTTGTGAGCGCTTTAAAGATTCTTTCAACATTTTCAATTTTTCAATTTCACAACAAATAATTGAGATAATTCCATCACAATTTGACACTTAATTTATTTATTCCTGTAATTGCTGAGTAGTGCTGAGTAGATATATAATTATTCCAATTTGTATACTATTATACTATTATACTATTAGCAATTTGGTTTAGCCCATGAATTGATTTTGCTATATTGATACTTGAGTCTTCAGATTCCCTTGTTTTTTTATATTTATCAAATACCAACCAAAACTGTTGTAGATGGTTGATAAATATTTTTTAAAAAATTATTATGGTTTAACATTTCATTTTGAAAGGCTTGCCATTGTTATTAAAGTTTGAGTATAGTCTCGAGCTCTACAACAATGAATTTAATTTTTTATTTATTGTATTGTATTTGTTATTTATTATTTGTTAATAAAAGATTTTCTAGTCTCGCACAACTTCAGCGTAAAATTATGCAAAATCTCATAAAATTATGTAAAATTTTGTTGTCTCGAAAAATCTCATGAATATCGCAAATTCTCATGAAATATCGCAAATTCTCATGAAATATCGCAAATTCTCATGAAATATCGCAAATTCTCATGAAATATCGCAAATTCTCATGAAATATCGCAAATTCTCATGAAATATCGCAAATTCTCATGAAATATCGCAAATTCTCATAAAATATCGCAAATTCTCATAAAATATCGCAAAATCTTTATAATTTGGTAATATTTTATATCCAAATCTAAATCTAACAAAATCCTACTCAAATCTACAAAACACATCCAAAAAATTTCCAACCAAAACCATTTCTATATTAATTTTAATAATTTCCACAGACATGCAGATTTTTCCAAATTCATTCTAATCAATCAATTAAAAATAAAAATGCCATGACATGATATAAGAAAATAATATTTGACAATTACAAAAATCAATCAGCAGCAGTTCATTTCTCACTCTAACATCCCATTGAGTCATTCATCATACTGCCCACTATGCCACTCACCCATCAAGGGATGGTAGTGCCCCCTGACCCATCAGCAGTACCAGCAGTGGATGCCTGATTACCCGAACGCCCCTGCTCCTGGAAAGCCCTGGGATCTACCAACTGAATAATGAAATAGACAATTGGAATAATCATCCCAAACCACTGGTATACTACAATAACAACAGCAGTGTAGTAAAGACTTCTAACACAATAACTTTCACTTGTTTTATCCTCAAAGTCTAGAACATTCAAATGCATTATCATGAGAGTACCTGGAATGAAAATTTACATATATAAAAATATTGAAAATATAAAATAAAAAAATAAAAACAAACCTCCTATGAGCCAATTAATTGTAATATACAAATCTATACATGCCAAAATAATATTGTTACAGCATCTTCTGATTATATAATGAAACAGCATTAAGAGTCCACCTGATATCAGCAATGAAGGCAGAAGTGGCTGAGCTGGACATTTGTCAATGTTTTTATAACCTTATCAACTAAATATTGTCAGTTGACTTCCGGAAATAGTGAAATTTGAATTAATTTTTGTATATTCTTACCAATGTAAATGAAAATTGAAGGTATTGCTATGACTAGTGCTTCTGCTAAACCTGCTCCTGAACTCATTTTTTGTGTGTGGTTTTTTTTTAAGAAACAATATCAGGCTGTTTTCGCCACCTTTTGATAGTTTGAAATATATTTTAATTTGTTTATTATTTTATAGACTTGGCATTGTTTTTTAAGTTTTAGTGATGTAATGTACTGGATCAATGGTACTTTGATTCCATGTAAAATTATGGTTAGGGATCTTGATGTACTTTTTGATGAGGGGTTTATTCCTTTATCGAAATGGTGTGCAGTTTTCTGCAACAATTGGTTCTGCCAACTAAAAGTGGCAAAATATGTTTGGGCAATTTCATTATTTATCTGCAAATGATTTTCTGCATACATTTGCAGAAATTTGCAGGCAGTATGTTGCACAGACAAATTTTGAAGTCTTCCTATGCGACTATTTATTTGCAAACAATTTACTGCAACTGCGGAACCTACCTTTATGCAGATGTTTGTAGCAAATCGTCTGCAAACGCTGCAAAAAGCTGCAAGTCCATTTTCATAAGGGGTCTTAAGTGAGTGTCCACGTTATTTGGGTATCATTTATCAACTGTCTTTTAGTTTTTCTTCGTTTCTTCTGTTGCACTTACTTTTTGTGTTCTTGGTGTGCAAAGTACTTAATTTTTTTAATAGAAGGTTTTTATAGTTGACGGTTTTGTCTATTCTTGTGAGAAGATGTTAGAAGTCCTTGATTTGTCTACTATTGTTTCTTTATTTTTGGTCAGGGACTGGACTTTCGTTTGTCATTTAATTGGAGGGTTAGTTGATGTTCAGGTTTTGTAAGTTTTCGGGTTCCCCTGCATTCTTGGGTTGTGAAGACACGGCATGCTACTTTTGTTGTAGGCGATCACAAACTTCCTTTATTTCGGATGTTGGATGATGTAATAGATATTTAGCAAGTTATGATTTTACTCCTATTTTACTCCTATTTGTCCCATGGCCGACTTTCACATTTAAAAGAGTAATAATAAAATAAAGTTTTTCACACACCAAACTCTTGTTTTGGAGTACCATTACTTCGATTATGGAGTTGGCGACAGGGCAATGCATAATTCCAGAAATGGAGTAAAATGGCGACTTTTTTTCTATTAGTGTAGTTCTTGGCTGATATACCGTAACATAAAATATCGCTTTTAGTCTGGCTTATGCTGGATTCTCACTTGCGGTAAAATCGTGCGATTTTATTGCGTTTTGCGGTTTTTTAAAGCTTATTTTGCCTCAAAATTGCGCTATTTTTAAAATTGAAAATTTTTCTAGGTTCTCACATGTAGCAAAAACACAGAAAAACCTAGAAAAGTTTTCAATTTTAAAAATAGCGAAATTTTGACGTTTGTTTTCCGCGCGGAATTCGCGCGATAATGCGGAAAAATCGCAAATGAGAACCCAGCTTCACACATCTTATTAAAACCTGTGCTGATTGGTCAATAAGCCAATATGAGTTATCGCATACTAATTGATCAATTTTTTGAAAATTTCTGACTTTCAATTGGTTTGTAAATACAGTAGCCAAATGAGCGATTAGAATAATCAGATACATAAACAAAAGAATCATCTTCATCTTTTCCTCCAATCATCAGCCTGGCTCACTGATTGCCCGAACGCTCCTGGTCAGTTCTACGAAGTCTTAAAATCCGAACAAAAAAATGAAAAATTGGAGGTATTGTCCCCAACCAATGGAGCACTACAACAACAACAGCACTGTAGTACACAATTCTTCCACAATAAGATTGACTTTCTGTATGTGCAAAATCTGGAAGGTCAAGAGACATCATCAAGACAGCACCTGAAAATAAATATTCACATTTTAAATCATTTAAAATCATGATTAAAAAGAGATATAAACAAACCTACTATAAGCCAATGAACTGTAATACACATATCTATTACCGCTACAATAATATTGTTAAATAGTCTTCTAACTATATGATGAAACAGCATTAAGAATCCACCTGATAGGACCAATGCAGGCAATGCTTCCTGAGCTGGACAGTTTTTCCTTTCAAAGTTGATGTAACCTTATCAACTAAAAGTTGTCAGTTGACCACTAGAAATGGGGAATATTAAATGTGTTCTTACCAATGATGATAAAAAAGAAAGGAATTGCACTGGATATAATTTCTGCACATGTTATTCTTCTCATTTTTCCTTGTGATGGTTTTCATGAAGTAGAGTTTTTCGCTACCTGTTGACAGTTTGAAAGTTTAATTTATCATTATTTGAAGGTATTAATCACCAATAGACGGCATTACATCTAATAACAGATACAACAAACCAACACCAGAGCTCTCTCATAATTGATGACATCACGGCTCATCATTATCCTTACCAATCACAGCAAAAGACACGCCCATTGCAAGGTGATGTGAAAAATAGAGGAAACACAGAAGAGCAGTTTACTACGAGACGTGACCGAAGTAAGACCTTTTGACCTAAAGTTGTACCGCATTTCCTCGGAAAGAACGGCATGCCCGATAATGACGAGTCAGACTAGGGTGCCTGATAATTCGAATTTTTCGACATTTTGTCCATTTGATTGTTGATTGACCGGTTGTCTACTTGCCAAAAACTGGTCAGACTCACTCGTAATTACCGGCATGCCGTTGTTTCCGAGGAAATACGGTAAACGTTATTACGATGTGTAGTTTACGAAGCTACAAGACGATGATTTGGTGTCCAGTCTAGAATAAACTTGTAATTGTTTTGTCTTACAAGCTACACGACTCTTTATTCTATTTAAAAGAATGGACAAATAGATAAGAAAAATTGACTTATTGTCCCCAACCAATGTAGCACTACAATAACAGCGGCACTGTAGTATACACTTTTAACACAATAAGTTTCACTTCGTTCATCCACAAAGTCTGGAGGGTCCAGATTCATCATCATGCTCGTACCTGAATAAATTAATTCACATTTAAGATTATTTTTAAAAAAAAGAGAATTAAGTTTTTGACAAACCATAATGCAAAATTACAGACCTGTTGTAACCCAATTAGCAGTAATAAACAAATCTAGCAGTGCTACTATAATATTGTTGCATAGTCTCCTTACTATACCATGAAACAAAATTAAGAGTCCACCTGTTGCGACCAGTGCAGGCAATTCATCTTCAGCTGGACAGTTTTCCAAGTTGATGTAACCTTACATGAACTAAGAGTTGTCAGTTGACTATCAGGAATTGTAAAAATTAAATTATTTTTTTGTATTCTTAGTTGTTACCAATGTAAATGAAGAATAAAGGAATTGCCATAAATTTAGCTTGTCTATATGCATTTGAACTCATTTTTTTCTTGAGGTTATCAACAAGTAATAAGATTTACCATTGTATTTCATTATCTGATCTCGAGCTGAACAACAATGTCAGACTTGTTTATTGTTTTTTTTTTGTGATTAATGTGTATTTATATTTTATAAGAGAGAAAATGTTTTTTTTTAATTTCGCGCTTAAATGTCGTGTAAAATCGTGTAAAATCGTGTAAAATCTTGTAAAATCGTGTAAAATCTTGTAAAATTGTGTAAAATCGTGTAAAATCGTGAAAAATCGTGTAAAATCGTGTAAATCATGCCAAATTGTGCTAAAATAAGAAAAAAATCATGCAAATTTTTGTAAAATAATGCAAAATCGTTGAAAATCGTGTAAAATCGTGTAAAATTATGCAAAATCGGGTAAAATTATGCAAAACCGTCGTGTAAAAGCATGAAAAATCACGTAAGAGCATGAAAAATTGTGTAAAATTATACAAAATTGGGTAAAATTATGCTAAACCGTCGTGTAAAAGCATGAAAAATCACGTAAAAGCATGAAAAATTGTGTAAAATTATACAAAATCGGGTAAAATTATGCAAAACCGTCGTGTAAAATAAAAGCATGAAAAATCACGTAAGAGCATGAAAAATTGTGTAAAATTATACAAAATCTCGTAAAATATTGTACTGTATATTTCCTCTTTGTGATATCACCCCTTCATCTTTATAAATTCATTTGAATAAAATGACATGATATAAAAAGAAACATTTGACAATAATTTCTCAGTTTCTTATTCAGCGGGCCAAAAGTAATTATAAAAGAAATGAAAAATTGGAATTAGTGTCCCCAGCCAATGCAGCACTACAATAACATAAGCACTATAGTAAAGACTTCTAGCACAATAATGTTGACTCTTTTCATTCACAAAGTCTGGAGTGTCCAGACTCATCATCAATACAGCACCTAAAACATAAAAACTACATTATAAATCATTAAAAACATTCAAACTAACCTGTTATAAGCCAATTAATTGTGATATACAGATCTAAAAGTGCTGTAACAATGTTATTACATAGTCTTCTTACTATTTGATGAAAGAACATTAACATTCCACCTGACACGACCAGGGCCGGTAATACATCTTCCGCTGGACAGTTCTCAAAGTGTCTGTAACCTAAATGTTTTCAGTTGACCACCAGAAATGGTGGATATTGATTTCTGTATTATTCTTACCGATGAAAATGAAAAATGCTGGAATTGCCAGCAATAGAATTTCATTCACTGCTGAAGCATTTGAAGTCATTTTGAAACAATTATGATTTTCGCCATCTATTGACAGTGGAAAAATTTAATTAGCAATGAATTGAGGTGTTTTGTGATGGATTATGACAATTTGCAAAGGAAATTATAATGATTTTAATGATCTTTGATGATTTTTCAATAATTTTTCAATAATTTTCAATAATTTTTCAATGATTTTTCAATAATTTTCAATGATTTTTCAATAATTTTCAATGATTTTTCAATAATTTTCAATGATTTTTCAATAATTTTCAATGATTTTTCAATAATTTTCAATGATTTTTCAATGATTTTTCAATAATTTTTCAATAATTTTTCAATAATTTTTCAATATTTCAATGATTTTTCAATGATTTAAGGATTTTTAATGATTTTTCAATGATTTTCAATGATTTTTAATGATTTTCAATGATTTGCAATAATTTTTTAATGATTTTCAATGATTTTCAATGATTTTCAATGATTTTCAATGATTTTCAATGATTTTCAATGATTTTCAATGATTTTCAATGATTTTCAATGATTTTCAATGATTTTCAATGATTTTCAATGATTTTCAATGATTTTTAATGATTTTCAATGATTTTCAATGATTTTCAATAATTTTCAATGATTTTCAATGATTTTCAATGATTTTCAATGATTTTCAATGATTTTCAATGATTTTCAATGATTTTCAATGATTTTCAATGATTTTCAATGATTTTCAATAATTTTCAATGATTTTCAATGATTTTTCAATAATTTTCAATGATTTTCAATGATTTTCAATAAATTTCAATAATTTTTTATGTATTGTTGATTTGCATTAATTAATTATTCCATATACTATTCCATTTATTCAAATTTTTATTTCCATTTAAAAAACTGCAAAAAAATTACTGTTTCCTAAAATATTTAGTGATAAAATCATCCCAAAATAAACGCTTCAGAATTCCACAATTTTCAAAAAACACTCTTTTCACTCCAAAATAAAAAATTAAACAACTCAAAGCCATCCAATAAAAAATCACAAATAAAACAGCCCGGTTATAAACACTAGCTTCACAATAATAATCATAATTATATTTTCCCTCCAAGTCTGGTGGATCCATTTTAATTACCACAATACTAACTAAAAAAAAAAAAAAAAAAAAAAAATAATAAAAATAATAAAAAAAAAAAAAAAATACAAAAAAATAATAGAGACACTGCGATTTTATCGTACGAAAAAATTAAAATACGAAATTATAAAAAAAAAACGAAATTTTAATATGATTTCGTTTTAATTTTTCGTTTTATTAATTTCGTAACGAAATACAAAAAAGATTCCGTATATTATTTCGTAAATACGACTTAATTTGCGCATGCGCACTGAATGAAACAACGACAACATTATTCGTCAAATTTCGACGCCATTTTCCCTCCGCTTCAGCTGCAATTTTGGCAAATTTGTGGCGATTTGATTATCTCAGGTTTGTTTATTAATCGGTCAAACACCTTATACAAACCACGAGCCAAATTCTTAAGCTTAATTTCTGATAAGGTGCTCGACTATGCTAGAAATTGCTGCCGCCGATTAAATGTCGTATATAATACGTTTCGTGACAAATCGCAACCTGTTATACGAAATTCAATTAATTTTTGGTACGAGAAATCGCAAAGTCTCTAATAAAAAATAATAAAAAAAATTATAATAAAATATAAAAAAACTTACATATTATAAACCAAATGACCTCTACCACTGTAAATGTGTTTTCTATAATAGTCCCAACTCCTCTTTTGAATAAAAGATCCACAAACAACATCAAAAAGCCACCCAAGCTAAGCAACAGGGGCAAAGTTGGCTCTGCTGGGCAGTCATTCAAATACTTAAAACCTACAAAAAACAAAGAATTAAAAATAAAAGATCACTAATATACTAATAATTTGAATATATTTATTACCAGTGTATGTAAAATCCATCCTAATAGCAACTTCAAACATTTCTTTGATAATTTGCAAAAAGAATTTTGTCTTGCAATTTATAAAAGAAAAAACAAGAAAAAAACTGAATTTGTCACTTCTTGAAAAAATGAAAATTTATCCATTGCTGGTGTTGACATAGTGAAGAAATGTGAATAAAATAGTCGAATTTTAATTTTATCAACATGTTTTCTTACCTATACGTAATTGTAAGTATTTCATTTTCTAAGGCTCGTCAGGAGTGAAGTTAGGCTTAGGATGTGATTGACTGTTTGGGTGAACTAATAGTGTAATTAATGCGTGATTCATTCTATATACATAGAATTTCTTAGTTGGTGTTCTGCTCATGTGCATTCGTGAGTTGTCTGCGACAATAGGTTTTCTGAAGTCTTTAGCAGTAGTGTTTGCAACACACGGCAGATGGCGCAATGGTTTTTAACAATGCCAAACCTCATTGCAGGTCACTTACATTTAGTGTGAAGCTCTTTGAATGATAAATGATGATGACGCATCGAATTAATTTGTTTGCACTTCGTTACGACTTCGTTATGTGTCGGTCTGTACGGGATTCAGCGGGATTTCACAGGATTCCACGAGATTTAACAGGATTTCACGGGATTTAACGAGATTTTCCAAGGGAAGCCCAGCTGAACTGCTAAACTCTACCCAACAATTCGTGCACAAAACCAAAAAGTGAACTTTTTTGAATTGTACTGAAAGTATATATTGTGGTATCTTATTTTAATCTTCTGGTCGAGCTGAGTCGAAAAATCATTGTTTCGTAGCCAAAAAATGTGCGCAACAATACAAAAACCCAAATGTAAATATTTTTTAAAAATCTTTTACAAGCGTTTTTGTTTGTTAACCCTCAGATAGGCAAGCCTTAAAAATAACATTAGTGGATAACCCATAGACACGATCATGTTCATATTTCGGGTCAAGTAGTTAAAGCGCTGTTGCATTTGGTTGAAAAAACTGCCGCTGTTGGCGCTAGTTTTTTCCAAAAACGACCGCTGCACATGCGCACGGAGTTTCGTCTTTACTTGGCTTTCCTGCTTCACAATCTTTTTTTTAATACGATCGTCTGCTAGTAACCATAAACACAAGCGCTTTAGCCAATATGCAGTGAAGCCGACTTTTTTTTTCTGCTGGGGTTTTAAGGGGCTAAAATTTGCCGATCAATTATTTCAATAAATATCAAAGCAAATACTTCAAATTTTTTTTTATATAAAGTTTATTAGTATTTGAACAAAGTCAGAAAATTTCAGCTTCATACGATAAGCCAAAAAAAAATTTCCTATTCAAGAAAAGAGCTGAACACAAGCGTGTCATAGGTTGCCCATCCAAGGGTTAACAATGGCACGCACATTTTTGGACTACAAAACAATGATTTTTCGACTCACCTCGACTAGAGGATTAAAATAAGATACCACAATATATACTTTCAGTGCAATGCACAGATCATTACCCAATGGGAGTTTCGTGCACGAATTGTTAAATAGAGTTTAGTTTATTATAATTATAATAAAAAATAAAGTGCGATTGGCTTCACTGCACGACTGAGTACGCAATTACACTAGTGTTGATGCGGCAAACGGCATTGGCGTTTGGTAATTCCCGTCCAATGAGAATACGATTATCGCTCACAAAGTAATTTTAATACTTTTTGAATTGATTATTCCATTTGAATTGATTATTCCATATTTTTACATTTTTTTTACATTATGCTTTCAAAATTTTCATTTAATAAAAAAATTTAACCAAAACATGATGCATAACAATTAACAGTTTTTCTTTGAAATTTTGTAAAGTGATAAAAGAAGTATTTTTTTTTTTTTTAATTTTTAACTTTTCTACGTCTAGTAGACTCTAATGAAGTATTAGTTTGTCGATTCACTACTCTCCTTTTTATAATAACCTCCCTCAGTCCAAAATAAAAAGCAAAGAATAACAAAGCTATCCAATGGAATAGAACAAACAGAACAGACCGAACATAAACACTAGCATCACAATAATCTTCACTGTCATTTTTCTCTAAATCTGGTGCATTCATTTTGATTACTACAATACTAACTAAAATAAAATAAAATAAAATCAAAAATCACATTAAAATAAAATCAAAAATAAATACTGGGTGCTTCACGAAAACTGTCCTCTATCAATTTCCCCTCCAAGTTGGGGGTAGCTGCGTGCCTAGTCATCATGGTTTTATAGAGAATAGTCGTATGATCTCTTTAAGCCTGGTTCACAATGCATGCGTAGCTTTCATCATTGTGAACATAGTTCTGAACTTAATCACATTTTAAGTCCACTGAGCATGCTCAGTCACTAGGAAGTAGAATGACGTTGCACCTACTGATGCAAAATGGCTCAACAAGTGGTTCGAAGGCTGTAATTGGCTGGGAGAAATCATAAGAGAATCGTTTTGATTGGCTATGCATCATACGTCACATTTCACGTACGAAAAAGCTCGCAATACTTCAAATTATTGAAGTATAGCTTTTGCATGTAAACTACGCATGCAACCACATGCAACCGACGAGCGTACAGTTTGCATGCAAAATTTTGGCTCATTGTGAACGCGCTTGCGTCCATTGTGAATGAGCCTTTACCTTGAAACAACTATTTAAGGTAATCGTAATGCTATCTCGGAAACTGTACATCGTAGCTACCAAGTTCTAATTAGAAAGTTGTAGAGCATAGTCTAATTGGTCTAAAAACATAATTCATTTTTTCATAATTCAGGCAGAAATCAATATCATGCAAAAACACTTGCAGATAATCAAAATTATTGAAAAAAGTTTGGTTTACCCGAAAATACCGTATTTTGTCGATTAGGCGCGGCGCTTATTCTAAATTGCAGCCGAGGGGAGCGGCCATAATTCGAGAGTGGCCCTTAATCGACAAAATACGGTAACTTTTTTTCGATGTGATGTGATGTCTTGAGGCAAAGAAATGTTATTTTAGAGTACCGTAAACCAGTTTTTTTTTAATTGACTTGATCTATTCTGCATGTTTTCTGCCTGAATATTCTCCATTAGACCAATTAGACCATGCTTTACAACTTTTTAATTGGAACTTGGCAGCTACAATGCACGGTTTCCGTGGTAGCTTAGCAATTACCTTGAAGGGTTGTTTCAAGGTCGTTTTAAGGTTAAAGATCATGTGACCATTCTCTTCGCCACGGCCGATTTCCCATAAAACCATAATGACCAGGCACCCAGTTACTCCCAACTTAAAGAAATTTACAATATAAAATAGTTTTCGTAAAACTTCCTGTACAATAAATACTTACATATTACAAACCAAATAATTTCTACAATTGTACATAAATTTTGTATATTAGTTTCAACTCCACTTTTGATTAGAAAAAACACAAATAACATCATAATGCCACCTAGGGCAAACAAAAGGGGCAAAAGTGGCTCTGCTGGGCAATGGCTGTAGTAGTTTAACCCTAATAAACAAAAAAATTAGAAAACATAATGTTTGTATTTTTATTTTAATACCTGTGTAGGTAAAATCCATTCTTATTCCAAGTTCTAGAATTTCTTTCATTATTTCCAATTCCATAATGACTGTCATGAGTGATTATTATAAGAGAAATAAAATCAAAAAATGTTGGGTCACCTCTTGACAGCTTGAATTTCTAACTTATTCATTCCTGACTGAAATTAAGGAAAATGTGTGAATAATAAATGATTATTGTTATTTTTAAGAGTGTTACATTACCTATGCAAATTGTTCATTTGATTTGATCTTTGAAGGGTTTTTAATATTGACTTGTGTGTAATACTTGCATAAACTATATTGTGTATTAATCCAACAATATTGTGAATAGTGGATGAATATTTTGAAAAAAATTAATTAATTACTGTAAGCATTTCATTTTGAAAGGCTTGTCAGTGGTAAAGTTAGGTTCTGGTCTGGGATTGGCTTGTTGGGTAAACAATAGTGTGATGCAGCAAAGATTGATTATTCAAAAAATAAATAAAATGAAAGTGAATATCATAGTTTTGTGATTTTATTTTTATTTTCGTGTTAATTCAATCATTGCCAAAGTTTTGCTTTACTGCACGACTAAGTGCGTAATAGTTTGGTTTGATTTAACGTTGCCCGTTTAACATGTTGGTCATGTCTAGTTTTAATTTTAAAATCAATTTTTGTGTGTCAATTTTAATTAGTTAGTGAGATTTTTGAGTCGGAGTCTTTTTGCCAGTTAATGATGCGTATTCTCAGAGATAATACCACATGTAGTGGAATTATTGCCGGAAATTTTCGCACGAATGATTTTTCCTGGCAAAAAAATGAATGGTTCAAAATATTTTCTGCAATTAATTTCACCGCGAATGTTGTGCGAATGTAAGCAATAACCAACTTAAATACTTTTTTAAACACGTTTGCACAACATTCACACAACATTCACACAACATTCGGTTGGCAGGTACGTCCTGGTACTTGCCAACCTCACAATAATAGTATCAGTGTCCGCCATTTTGAACGAACTCAACCTCTTTCCAGGCAACAAACTGCTCTTTCCGATAAGAAGCGCATGTGATTGGCCAATTTCGACGGCCTTTAGTAATTGGACGGTTCAAATACAAGTTGAATTCTCATCAAAAAATGAAGTTTAATAAAAACTATTCACCGATAGGCTATGAACACAAATATATTTATTTAGTTATCAGGTTTACACATTCAGAGGTGTAATTTACATTTTACATGCTAATTTTTTTTTTTTGATTTTTATAACATCAAAAAAAAAAATATTTCTTTAATTAACTCAAAATTATTTCACTATTTGTATAAAAAATTAAAGAGATATTAACAGCAACTACTCATCTTGAGAGTGACAATAGACTAATCAAGAAATTGCCAATTAAATTGAGCGTAAACTATTTCATCATCAGTATGATTAGACTATAATCATGTCTTCTTATTTAGATCTTTCACTGTCGAAAATAAAATCAGAAGAAATAAAACCACCCAATGTAAGACGACAAACACAACAGTCTTGATATAAACACTCGACTCGCAATAATTTCCAACTTTTTCATTGTGTAAGTCCGGTACATCAAGCTGGAATAACACAAGAGTAACTAAAAAAAATTAACATATATAAAAAATTCGCCAAGGCTATTTCCCCGAACGAATTTCAAATTCCAGTTCACCATTCTCACGACTTAGCCTAACGCCTGCGGCGGGCTGACCTCACCTTACTGGGTAAAGTGGACTGGAAATAGAAATTATAGCTACAAGCCGTTCGGGGAAATAGACAGTAGGTAAAAAATTTGCATGAAAAAAAAAAAATAACAAAAAAATTTACCGTACCCATAATCAGCCAAATGTAGTAAATAGTTAGAACAATATCTTCCAGAAGGTTTGTAATTCCTCTACTGAATAAAAAGTAGAGCAACAGCATTAAAACTGCACCCAAGACCCCCAAGATGGGAAGTATTGGCTGTGCTGGACACTTGCCAACACATTTTAAACCTTAAAAATAGAAAATATTATGTTAAATCAATATTTTGTATTATTTTCTTACCAAGATATATAAAATATATCCTTAATCCAAGTCCAGATAACAATTTCACATTATTTTTAATCATCATCATCTCTTGTAAATTTATAAAATGTTTGAAATAATAATTTTAGCGTTTGGCTGAAGTGTTGAAATTCAATTTAGTCATTGACATTGATGAATAAGTAACTACAAACATTCAAATTTGTAAGAAAAAAACAATAGTTTTTCTTATATTATTGATATGATTTGATCTTTGCATGAATTTTGATATTTAGCTTGATAATTTTCGTTGTATTGTGATATTCGTTGTTACATGAATATATTTTTTTTTCAAAAATAAATTTACTAAGCATTTCATTTTGAAATGTTAGCCAGCAGCACAGCTTGTAATATAGGTATAAATTTGTTTGTCATGTCACTCACAACAACAACAATGACAATGTACAATAACAATGGAATTAAATTTTTTTTATAAGACTGAAATAAATTTAATTTTAAAATTTCATTCTTGTTATTGTGTTCTTTAAAAGTTAATCTTCAAACAGTCGGGTAAAATAAAATCACACCACCGGCAAAGCTGGGTCAAAATTGACCCAATAATTCTGACAACAATTTGTGACGCACATTGACTGCTTGCAGCTAAAGGCACTCATATACTTATACAATTTTAATGGTTTTTATAGTTAAATTTAAAATGATACCAAAGTTGAAAATGGTACCAAAGTTGAAAATGGTACCAAAGTTGAAAATGGTACCAAAGTTGAAAATGGTACCAAAGTTGAAAATGGTACCAAAGTTGAAAATAATACCAAAGTTGAAAATGGTACCAAAGTTGAAAATGGTAACAAAGTTGAAAATGGTACCAAAGTTGAAAATGGTAACAAAGTTGAAAATGGTACCAAAGTTGAAAATAGTAACAAAGTTGAAAATGGTACCAAAGTTGAAAATAGTACCATTTTTAACGTTGGTATCATTTTTAACTCTGGTACCATTTATTATCCTAGTAGATGCCAAGTAGATTATTTCACATTATAGTACATAAACCAAAAGAAAAATGAGATTTTTTGGGATACATACTCAGTCATGCCGGGTCAGATTTGATCCAATTGAACTTTGATCAGCTGCAGTTAAAAAACTTTATGCAAATATGATAATTTTAGGAATGGAAATTAAAATTTAAAGCTTTACAAGAATATACATTAGGGTTTTATTAAGTATATTTTGAAAATTTTTTCAGTGATATGGGTTAAAATTAACCCAGCATGGCCGTATGAAGGTTAATCAAGTTTTTTTAATGTTTTGTTGGCTTCTGTGCATTGCTTGAGCTCCATTGACACATACAGTAGGTGGGAGAGAAAACTTCCAAGCCCAGCCTCCTTGTGGCATGCCCCGAGTTCTCTACTGCAACTCTTTGTTTTTTCACTGCAATGGGTTTTCCCTTTTGTCGCTTTTGTCTTTATGTTTTTTCACCGATAATGTAAATCTGCATTCCGTTCTGCAATGAAATGTACAGTCGTGGACAAAAAAAAAATTCACTGAAAAAATGGCATTTTCGACTGTGTCCACCAGAGGGCGCAAAACACATTGAGACTGAATGACAACAGTATTGACCGGTCTTATGTCTGCTTAAGGTGTGTAGTTGACCACACTGTCCAAAGTGTGAGACCGGTCAATACTGACGTCATTCAGTCTCAATGTGTTTTCCGCCTTCTGGTGGACACAGTCGAAAACCCATTTCTTCAGTGAAGTTTTTTTTTGTCCACGACTGTACATGTAGTGTATATCAAATGGATTTTGGTTAAATGCGTTTGTTTGTGTCAGATTTGTATTGGTCAGATTTAGTACGTCAGATTCAGATTAGTCAAATTTATTTGCAGCGTTTTCAGGTGCTGGTTTCACTTCCTTGCCCACCACATACTTCCATGATTTGATCTTTTTGCATACTGCTTCGATTTGCATTTTCCATGGAGCATAATTTCCATTGTCCAGTCGATCACTTTTTGGGATCGATGCCATTCCATGTCCTAAGTTGCCGCTTGCGTCTATAACTTAATTCTACCTATCCTGCATGCACTGCTCAAAAAATCACTTCTATACAAAAATTAATTGTTCATTTACATTTATTTTGCTTAATTTTTTAGTTTACAAAACTAATAAATTAACAAAAAATAAATAAAAAATAAAACTTTCTCTTTAAATTTTTTTTTTTTTTTATTTTTTTTAAATTTAAGAATAAATCTTCTAGATATTTAGCTTGCCTGCAACAACACACAAACTAATCACAAAGAAGAAAACTTGGAGCTTAAAAATTGACAATTTCATCCAATTTTCCGGTCAGAGTAAAAAATTAAATAAAATAAAACACTCCAATAGAAAATGACAAAACTAGCAGATGTAACATATAACTTCTTTTCACAATAATTACCAGATGTATTATTCACCAAATTCGGTACTTCAAGTGTCATTAACACTAAAGTAACTAAAAAAGAAAAAATACATAAAATTATTTAATAAAAAAAAAAAAAATAGAAAACAAACCTAACATGAGCCAAAAATAGAAAACAGCCAGAACTATATCTTTTATAATTATTCGAACACCTCTCTTCATTATACAGTACAACAACAGTGTTAAAAATCCACCTATAAACCACAAGCATGGTAATATAGGCTCTGCTGGGCAGGAATCGAGATACTTGTAACCGGTGTATGTAAAATCCATCCTTAAAAAGACCTCAAACATTTCTTTAATAATCTTCTTTGCTGGCAATTTTTCAAAAGCCATTTATATATATATATTGTATCACCTTTTGACAGCGTGGGAAAATTTTAAAAATTTTAATTCATTCATTGCTAATATTGAAAAGTGAATAAATTAATAAAAATTAAAAATTATGATTAATTATATATCTATTCAACAAAAACTGACATTTTTATGTTTACCTGTGTGGGTTGTGAATATTTTTCATATTACTGCTTGATAATTTGTAGTTGAAAATGCTGCGATGTGTTTGTTCACCAAAAACTAGATTAGTGATTAATATTTAATCAATAAATAGATGGGCTTATAAGCATTTCTTTTTGAAAGCTTATGCCCCAACTTATAGGATTTAGCCTGTGGTTAGCTATTGGGTGCTGTTGTGAGGTAATAATGGTGTTGACAATAGGCGTGATGAATGATTTAAAGTTATTGTTTGTAGTTACAAGCCTGCGCTTTAGGGTTATTTAGCGGTAGTCCTAACCGATAGGGCTAAATATTTCCTGTTCGGTTGTCATCGGCGACGCTGAAACAATTGCCGCGAATTCAAACAATACGAACCTCGTTGTGACAAAACCACCAATCCACGTTTTCCAATGGCCGAGCCGTTGTAATGAGGTTTGGGTGCAGCCATCTAGCGGCGGGAAACAACAATTGCAATTGACGTTAGCCGCAGCGTCGCAAGCTTGTCGTCCTTATTACAACGACACAACCATTGAACTGCGTGGTATTTTCCAGTTTCAATGCTTTTTTTGTGTATTTTTCAATTTTTAATGCATTTTTTTGTGTATTTTTCAATTTTTAATGCATTTTTTTTGTGTATTTTTTATGCAATTTTTAATGCATTTTTTTATGCATTTTTTATGCATTTTTCATGCATTTTTCCATTTCAAATGCATTTATCATGCATTTTTTATGCATTTTTTATGCATTTTTTATGCATTTTTCATGCATTTTTCCATTTCAAATGCATTTATCATGCATTTTTCCATTTCAAATGCATTTATCATGCATTTTTCCATTTTCAATGCATTTATTCTGCAATTTTTTAAGTATTCTTTACCTATCAGCTATCACTAATAAACCGCCATCAACACTTCAAACGCCCACCCTTAAACCCCCTTTACAAACTCCATAAACAAGACTAATTAATCTTCAATCAAACACTTTCATTTATTATACCAAATTAACATCTCTATAAACAATAATAATCTCCCTAAATAAAAAAAAAAATTATTGCACCTACCCCTCACCATCCTTCCAATTCACTTAACCCATAGAACAAATCAAGTGAACTTGGATTTCTCAACGCCGCTCTCGCAACGACATCCCGCCCGGAAATGATGAGCTTAACTGCAACTTCCACCTTTTTCCCGCTAGTCGTATACGGAATATCACAAATTTCCAAAATAACCGCCGGAACGTGTCGTGGTGATAATTCGTTCCGTATTAAACCACTAATCCGTCCAACCAAATCCTTATTAAACTCAAATCCGCTCGCCATTTTGAGGAACAAAATGACCCGTTCGTCGCCGGTGGAATTTGTCTGCGCGACGCACAAACTATCTTCGATTTCCGCCATTTTCTCGACTGGGCAAAAAGAATATTTTGTAAAAATTATTTAAGCTGATTTTTGCTGAAGTGATTCGTGTTACTGATGTTGTAGACTTCGGAGCTTCCGAATCGAATGCCGCTGGGATTTAATGTGCCGTCGCTGCGACCGAGCATGATGATCCCGCCAGTTGTGCTGTTGATGCGGCAGAAGTCTCCGTGGCACCAAACGTCTAGAATTTGATCAGAATTTGGTCATTTTTGATTAAATTTTTGGATTTTTAATTTAGAAATTTATCAATTTTTGGTTTTTGATTGAGTATTTTATTAATTTTTAGTTTTTGGGGTTTTTGTTTTAGATATTCATCAATTTTTATGGTTTTTGATTAAGAAATTTATCAATTTTTAGGGTTTTTGATTGAGAAATTTATCAATTTTTGGTTTTTGATTGAGAAATTTATCAATTTTTGGTTTTTGATTGAGAAATTTATCAATTTTTGGTTTTTTGATTGAGAAATTTATCAATTTTAGGGTTTTTGATTGAGAAATTGATCAATTTTTACGGTTTTTGATTGAGAAAGTTATTATTTTGATTTTTGATTAAAAAGAGGTTTAAGAAATGACAAAGTGATATATTTTGGAAATAAAAACTTCAAAAAAATCAAAAATTGTTAAATACATAAATCAAAAAAGTGAAAATAATCAAAAATTGTTAAGTGTATCAATAAAAAAACTGAATTTTATTAAAAATTGATACATTTCTCAATTTAAAACCCCAAATATATTAAAAATTGATAAATTTTTCAATCAAAAATCAAAATTTTTAGGGTTTTTGATTGAGAAATTTATCAATTTTTACGGTTTTTGATTGAGAAATTTATCAATTTTTGGTTTTTGATTGAGAAATTTATCAATTTTTACGGTTTTTGATTGAGAAATTTATTAATTTGATTTTTGATTGAGAAATGTATCAATTTTTAATAAAATTCAGTTTTTTTATTGATAAACTTAACAATTTTTGATTATTTTCACTTTTTTAATTTATATATTTATCAATTTTGTTTTTTTTTAAGTTTGTATTTCCAAAATATATCACTGTCATTTCTTAAACCTCTTTTCAATCAAAAATAAATAAATTTTCAATTTTTAAAACAATAATTTACTACTTGTACCTGGATATTTATTAAAGTATGCATTTCTATACTTGCTGCCATCCTTATCATTCCAGAAACGAACCGGCATTGACGGAAACGGTTTGACACAAACTAATTCCCCACTTTCATCCAAAACCGATTTTCCTACTAAATTTTATAATAATTTCCAATTCATTCTTCACAAACAAATCTATTAATACCTTCTTCGTCCCAACTTTCAACGGCCATTCCCAAAAATCGACACTGGATTTCGCCTCTGTGCACCGGAAGTGTGACATTAATGCCGGCGAAACAACCAATTATGTCAGTTCCGCCTTAAAAATGATAAAAATTATGATTTTTCTATTTTTTTAAAATTAATATTATTTGTTTTACCCGTTATTGAGGCTAGTAAGACATCAGATTTCACGTTTTTGTATATGTAGTCGAAGCTTTGTGGACTGAGAGGCGAACCTGTTGATAGTATCGTGTGTAGCGAGTTTAATTTGTGAGTTTTTTCTGTAATGGCGAAATAGATGGATTAGTTTGGTATTGCTGTGATGGGAGTTTTTGGATTCGTGTGGAGGTTTACTTGGTTCAAGTTGTTTGGATTCCATTATGGATATCCATTTGGCACCTGTTCCCAAGATTGTGACACTAAATATTGAAAAAAATTCAATTATTGGAATAGAAATATTGAATTTGTGTTTTGGAAATTACATTTTTATTTTTATTGAAGTTAGATTAAATTCTGGTGAAACCAAGGACTACAATCTAATTGTAGATTGTAGCCCTTGATGAAACACTCAAGTTTTTGTGAAATGAAATCGAATTTTCAGTTAAAAAATGAAATTTGGACCTGATTTTTCGGTTTTTCAATAAGAATCTGATTTTATTTGATCAAAATTTCACTTTTTAACTGAAAATTCGATTAAATCAAATCAGATTGTCATAGAAAAACTGAAATTTGGATAAAATCAAATCAAATTGTCATTAAAAAACTGAAAATTAAATCAAATAAAATCAAAATTCTCATAAAAACTGAAAATTGAACCAAATAAAATCAAATCGTCATTAAAAAACTGAAATTTGGATCAAATAAAATCAAATCGTCATTAAAAAACTGAAAATTGAATCAAATAAAATCAAATCGTCATTAAAAAACTGAAAATTACTGAAAATAAAATCAAATCAAATTGTCATTTGAAAAATTGAAATTATGATTACATAAAATCAAATCAAATTGTCATTTGAAAAACTGAAATTATGATTACATAAAATCAAACTCTGATTAAACTCTCACGTATAAACTCTGATTAAAAATGCAAATAATCATTAAAAAAAAAAAAATCCAATTCAAAAATAAAAAAATCTATACACTTTCTCATTTTACTTTAATTCACTGATCAAATTCCAAACAGTATTAAGATCAGGCACCAATGGCGACCCATCATACAGCACAATCGCAGTCCCTATTGCCAAAGTACTAATCAACCAATTCCACAACATCCAACCAGTCTAAAAACAAAATAAAACCAAAATTACAAACAAAACCAACAAAAAAAAAACAAATTCCAATCATTACCGAAGTAAAATACAACATAACATCCTCAGCCTTAACATTTCCCTGAATCACGTGTTCTTCCAAATGCTTAATCAAAGTCCCACCAACCGAATGCACCATACATTTCGGGGTACCGGTAGTCCCCGACGAGTACATCACAAACAACGGATGACTAAATGTCACTTGAGCAAACTCAATACTCGAATTATCACAATTTTCACCCATTTTCAGAAAATCCTTCAAATTAATACTAAAAAGAAAAAAAAAAAATAATATATATATATATATAAATTAATTTAAATAATTATTTAAAATTCAATGAATTATTTAAACCTTGTAGGAATATCCTTAAAAACGACGTCACTTTCAGTTTTTTTATAATTCATGACCACTACGGCTTTTAAATCCGGTAACGACGAAACAATTTCTTTTAATTTCTCGATTAGGGGGTAAATTTTCCCATTATAGACGACAAAATCGCAGGAAAACAAAACTTTGGGTCGAACTTGCGTAAATCTATCTAAAACACCCTAAAAAATATCACAAAATTAGCATATATTCCAAAATTTCGCGACTTATACGTGAGTATATATACGGAAATTAAAAAAAATCATCAAAAAATTCATTTTTGTTTACTTTAACACCGAAATCGGTCGATGCACAAGTCCAGACACCACCAATAGCGGCTGTAGCTAACATAGCTTCAACAGTTTCGCTGCAATTTGGCATGTAACCTTAGAAAAATCAAAAAATCATATCCAAATATCGATTTTTTCCAGAATTTTCGACATTTTCATAGGAATACCGGCAACTACATCTCCTTTTCCAATTCCTATTTTCTTTAGAGATGACACAAACGTTGAAATTCGGTCGTGGAGTTGAGAAAAAGTTTTAGTTTCTATACATCCCTCACTTTCACCTATAAATAACAATGTTTTATTAAGTTTTAACGGTTTTTCTCCACAATTTTTTTCTTTTTTCTTACGGCATACGTATATAGCTACACGATTACTTCGATCACGTAGGATATTTTCGGCGTAATTCAATCTGGCGCCCGAAAACCATTCAGGAATTTCATTTATTAATCGTTTTTCGTCAATAACCTTTTCAAAAAAATCAATAAAATATAATTTAAATTGATTAAAATATTAATTTATACAATTTTATACCTCATTGTAATCCTGCGAATGTTTTATGTTTGTGAATTTCCATATTTCGGCCCAGAAATGGGAGATTTCCATTATGGACCATTCGCGAAGATCTTCATAGTTATCTGAAAAATCGATAGTTATGAGTTTTATAATATTTAGATAATGAATTACCTAATGTAAGGTGATATTTTTGGTTGATTAAGTCTCGAAAATGATCTAGATTTGTTATAATAGTTCTGTCTGGTTTCCATAATATTGTATTTTCCATGATTTTCGCTGCCACGCCTTTGAGAAATGCTGTTTACGGTATTCCATGCGAGTTGTGAATGCCGAAGTACATTTTTATGAATAACAGAACTAAGCTAGAAACAGAAATAGATCTACCGAGGCATTTCATAAATCATAACATGGTTTATTATTAGAAAAGAAAATAATTTTAATTTTCAAAAATTAAATTATCGCCTACCAGAATGTTTTTGAAAGCCAAAATCCATCAAAAATGGCGGTGACCACCTCGAAAAACCTGGCTGGAGAGATGATGCAAACTGCACGAAACTCCCATTGGCTATTGACCTATGCATTGTACTGAAAGTATATATTGTGTTATCTTATTTTAATCCTCTAGTTGAGCTGAGTCGAAAAATCATTGCTTCGTAGTCCAAAATGGGCGTGCCATTGTTAACAAATGAAAATGCTCGTAAAATATTTTTAAAAAATTATTTACATTTGGGTTTTTCTATTGTTGCGCACATTTTTTAGCTACGAAACAAAGATTTTTCGACTCAGGTCGACTAGAGGATTAAAATAAGATACCACAATACATATTTCCAGTATATATGCCGTATTATTCGAATAAGACCACGTTTCTCAAATAAAAACACACAAACTGATCATTTTAATGTTAAAGAATCACAAATTGTTGAATAGAGTTTAGTGTACCCAAGGCCCATGAAAAATCTGGCCATGAAAGTATTCTTTTTCGAAAAACTCGGAAAACAAGAAAAAATTAAAACAACAACAACAATTGTTTGTTGTTTGCAATAATTACCTACCAAACCAAATACTTTGTTTTTTCCTTCTGTTCTTCTTCCAATTACTGGATACATAAAAAGATCAACAACAGGATAGATGTTGAATAAAACAGGATGTTTATCAAAGATAATATACAATGCACAAATGTAGTATTTTTATGGTATTGTACTGGTATTAAATAACATTAGTTTTTTTTTAAAGAAGTAACTAACTAAATTATGCATAACAGAATAAATAATTACACTTTTATAATTAAATTACAATGCTATTTATACACTACAAATACTGCAAGATGTTTACGGGGTTTTAGCCTTTTCTGTCCATGTCCAGGTCTTAGCTTCCTAAGTCGAGTTCTGTGTGAAACAATTAAAGAAATTTCAACTTTCAATATCAAATAAATGTCAAACAATGTGTATTAAATCTCACCTTCTACCTTCAATTACCATTTGTCTACAGTCTTGGATCCATTCATCCCAAAAGAAGTTTTTTGGACATGTACAAACACTTCCATGGCAATTAAAGATGGCATAAGTGGCAACATCTTTTGTGGTTATAAGGCAGATGAAAGCAGTGGCTGTGCTAAATAGGATCCACTTGAAATCCATGAGTATCCAGCTCAGCTGAAGGTGTTGTGGTCTTTTTGAAATAATGAAGTGTGTGGTTGGAGGAAATAAGGAACTATTTCCTATGTTGATTCTCATCAAAAACCCAATAAATATAATCATATTCTTAGAATAACTGTGAGACTTACAAAGTAAGGAAACAAGTCAAAAAAAAGTAAATTACAATTTATTTCCATTTTCTTACAAAATTTGCATTCTAGAGTACCATATTTAATATTCTTAATTAATACTGTATTACCTCGGAAAGAACGGTATGCCGGATAATGGCGAATCCGACCAGGGTGCCAGAAAATTTGAATTTTCCGGCATGCCGGATAATTCAAGTACAAAATAGTCCAAAATAGTCGCGTACCGTATACATAATGCGTGTACGTCCGCGTATACAAACTTGTATACGATCGCATATACATACGCGCATAGCTAATCATACTGACATAAAAATGGAACCACCAAGTAAAAAGACAAACTATTAGTATCTCAACGTGAATCAATTCAATAGGTGCATTCAGGAACTAAAACATTTTCATGTCTCAGTCGTTTCTCTCGTTTCGTTTCCTGAAATGTATCGTCATTTCCGGAAACATTTATGTTTTAGTCGCTACAATTCCTGCGTTTCACGAGACACGAGTTGTGTCTTACAATTGCGCACTCGTCTGCGCAGCATCTAACTCTACTGTTGTAGAGTTAGATCGGCGCCATTTGTTTTAGACGTCACATGACTGCTTCAAGCATGTGATAGAAGCTAAAACGGAGCTAAAACGTAGCTAAAACTTGCCTAAAACTTAGCTAAAACGTGCCTCAGATTTTCACACTCAGAATTATACACAAAACATACACAAAACACACACAAAACTCGTTTTTGACAAGTTTTAGTTCCTGAATGCACCTAATGTGTAACGTGACTCGTTCCGTCATAAGTACGTTTTGGCGCTGATTCGATTTTTCCGGCATGCCGTAAAAATGACCAGATGTCCGGTTTTCGAAATCTGGTCAAACTAGGTTTTTCCGGCATGCCGATTTTTCCGAGGGAATACGGTATTTAATTTCATTAACATTTAATATCAGAAATTTGCAACTTAAATCATGAATATGTATTAAACCTCATTTATTATGTCAATAACAACAATGAAAACAAAGACAAACATCAAAACTAGTAATTTCATTGGCTGCAGAAGTTAAATAACAACCAATGAGATGCTGAATACATTGATAATATCATGTTGGTGTATTATCAAATAAATATCAAAGCACTTCAGTACTTATATCTGCTGCAAAGTCACTTCTACGCTGAAACCCGACGACATGTTCCTGTGACCGGATCGCGGATTCTCTTCGGTGGACAAGGCACATTGGAACAGGTCACACACAGAGGCCTAGGTCCAATACCTCCAATACCTTCAACTGGAGTAATGGAACTATCAGTTGAAGCAGTTTCTTCCTCTGGAACCACAATAGGCACAATGAACCTCACTGGTACCACTGAATTCCTTTTAGTCAGCGGCACGGCTTTCGTGACTGCGAATAAAACTACGCTTAGGATCAAAGCGATGCGGACCATCTTCGAAGACATGTTAGCTTGAATGAATGCATTAAGTTGGAGTTGTTTTGCTTATATAATGAGTTAAAAAGCAGTTCTGAGAAAAGTGATGCTGCCAAGTTGAGTTGCTGGAGGGAAAAAACCCATTTCCTTCAATTTCAAATGACATCATCAATTGGCTTTAATAATAGGGTTGGCATTCAAGGTCATATTTTAAAATTAAGTAAGTGTATGCAGTGAAGTTAAAAATTGGTGAGGAAAGAGAATGAGAAGTAGGAATTGTTTAATGTTTTCATTGTGATTGATGTTTGGGGTTTTCCTTGAGAGGTGTGGAACTTGGAATTTCTATTAGTAATGGCATGATGAATGGGAAATTTAGTGTGTACAGAAATTAAAGATGATAATAGTATAAGACTAGAAGGCCCCGTGGAAATTCCACGGTTTAATTAATTCCAAGATTCATTATGTATTATTATTTATTCGTATTATGAGTGCAGAAAGTGAAAATTCTAGTTAAATTCTAGAAAATCTCGTAAAATCTTGCTGAAATCCCTCTTAAATCTTATCCCGTAACATTACCATGCTTGCCTCCAGAATGGCCTATACGTACATATGTTGTTGGCCTTCAGAGGAGCATCATTTCCATCAGTATTATCAGTGCCATCTTCATTTCTACTGCAATTTACAGTCATCAAATGACTGCAACTTAAAGCCACTAATGAACTGGAACCAAATATTAACCACATTATGATGAGCAGTGAACTACTAATCCAATTTTGCTATGTTATACATCATGAAGTTCCATAAATCCTCTAATATTGACAATAACAAATAATAGAAAAAAGTACACATTTCCTTCCTTGTGTTGTAATCAAGTTAAATACACTTTCTTTCCTGTTTTGTGTTGTAATCAAGTTATAAACACAAAAACATATTTTCTTTTTTTCTCTCCAGATTGTTGTAAAGTTTAATGACCCCAACCTAAATGATTCAAACAGACACTTCAAAATAGCAGTTGGCCTTGGAATCCAGCTATTAACATCTGTGATGATGGAAGTGTATAAGAAATTTTTTAGCCTGGCATGGATAAAAGTGGTGTTTTGCTGTTTTTAGCACTAAAAAGAGTAGGTGGATAACATTCTGTATTTATGGCATACATGGGCTATGTCATAAATTGCTGTCAGCAACATTTTTGCTATATTTAGAAAAATAGGGAAAGGCCTTGCCAAATGCAATAAATGTTTTCCTTCTTTAAAGATAAACTTTTTTGTTGCACTGCCAAGGGATTTTTTAGAGAATCTAAAATAGTGCAATATAAATATACATTCAAGTAATTATCTTCGAATGGACAGTAGGTGGGTTCGAAAATGATTTTACACTGAATGACCAGTGCAACTGATAGTGCAAATGTCAAGTTGCACGACTGACTTTTTGAGTTAAAATGTTGCATATGTATTTACACTGGAATTTACACATAATTCACACAAACATGGCTGCCGTAATAAACAAACATTTTTTTCAGCAAGCACTCATTCTTGTCTGGTTTTCTTTTACAACAAAAGTAACATTGGATAGTAACAATTTTGAGAATCATGCACATTGTTACCACAGATTATAATTATAATCTGTGTTGTTACTACTTACATTCGAAGCGAGGATTCAAGATGGCGGCAAACCGAACTCTTTGCACGCGAATTTCCGTTGAACGTGCATTTACACGATGAAAATGGGCCGTTTCCGTGCAACCGAGTTAAACGTCATTTACACGAAATAATTCGTGTAAACAAGGTGCAAATTTACATTTAAACGAGTGTAAACATGTTTACAATCGTTTAAATGAATTTTCGAATCCGACTAGTGTCAGTGGCATATACACCAGGTAGTCAATGGGCCTGGATGCTAATAAAATGATGCAAAGAATAAAAGACAATGGTTAAATCAGAATCTAAATTAAAGTTTGGCTGTTTTTTTTTGTGCAAAATTTTATCAAAGTTTGGATTTTTTGCAAATTTCATCAAAAATTTGAATTTTTTGCATCAAAAATTTGAATTTTTTGCATCAAAAATTTGAATTTTGTGCATCATAAATTTGAATTTTTTGCATCAAAAATTTGAATGTTTTGAATCAAAAATTTGAATTTTTTGAATCAAAAATTTGAATTTTTTGCATCAAAAATTTGAATTTTTTGCATCAAAAATTTG
Organism: Strigamia maritima; assembly: GCA_000239455.1. NCBI lineage: Eukaryota > Metazoa > Arthropoda > Chilopoda > Geophilomorpha > Linotaeniidae > Strigamia > Strigamia maritima. The sequence goes on along the minus strand of JH430900.1, from coordinate 14,324 downwards.
AATTTTTTGCATCAAAATTTGAATTTTTTGAATCAAAAATTTGAATTTTTTTGAATCAAAAATTTGAATTTTTTGCATCAAAAATTTGAATTTTTTGCATCAAAATTAAATTTTTTGCATCAATTTGATCAAAATTGATCAATGATTAAAATTTATTTTCTTTTTTCAAATTTTCACAAAAAATAACAAATTCTTTCACAATTAACTAAAACATACCACGTGATACTAAAAATATAAAACTTAAGAGTAAACAAAAACAAAAAAATTATCTTTTTGAACATTAATTTTAATACAATCAAATCAATTATATGACATATCAAATCTTAGAATTTACAATCACCAGGACGACATTCCTGAATTTTCGGGTCCCAACAAGAATGAGGAGCACATTCATAACTTAATACATGTAGAAGAATATGAGTTAAGCATAAAACGCAGGATTTTGTGTTGTTGTCCCAGCATGTGTTGGGTTTGCATCTATCCTGATTTTCTGCTAAAACACAAAAACCATTAACAGTGTTCATAATTTCAATTTTTTTAAAAACATATATTACGTTTGTCATCATCACTTGCTGAGACTGCAACATGACTGCAGATTAGAACCACTAGAAAACCGTAACCAATTGATGAGAGCAGCATATGTAATCATATGTATGTACTGTATATGTCAAATCCAGTTTTGCTCTTTTACTATATTAATCATGTGATGATTAATCTATTGATGACTCACCCAGAAGTAATACAAAAATGCTATGAAAATAATAATTTATTTCCTTCCTTAAGTTTGCTCCATATATACAGGTATTTAATTACTATTTGAGTTGGAAAAATTACAAAGCTGATAAAGTAATAATCAACTTAATTTTTCTTGTATTAAATGATGAACTCATATCGGTTATGTATACGTAGTTTGAATGGTCTCATGTATGCATGGTATGTGCAGAGACAATAGTACCAAACATGAATTAAGCTTGGTTCAAAACACAAAATTCAGTCTCAAGACATAACAAATTCAGTCTAAACTGGGCTTAAACTCCAAAAATTTAGTCCAAAATAAACTAAAACATAATAAATTTAGTCCAAAATGGACTAAAACATAATAAATTTAGTCCAAAATGGACTAAAACATAATAAATTTAGTCTAAAATAAACTGAAACAATAAATTTAGTCTAAAATAGACTAAAACATAATAAATTTAGTCTAAAATGGACTAAAACATAATAAATTTAGTCTAAAATGGACTAACACATAATAAATTTAGTCTAAAATGGACTAAAACATAATAAATTTAGTCTACAATAGACTAAAACATAATAAATTTAGTCTAAAATGGACATTCAGGCTAAACTGGGCTTAAACTCCAAAAATTTAGTCCAAAATGGACTAAAACATAATAAATTTAGTCTAGAATGAACTAAAACATCTTTTGCGGATTTCTTGATACAGCTATTTGCAGTGCAGATGGTTATTGTAAATGCTATAAAGCGTAAAAATATTGTTTTTACGTTTTTTGATAACGTTGTTCACGTGTATATTATTCTAGCGACCTTTCCCTAGGAGCAGCAAATCATTATATAACAAATTATATAAAAAATGTAGATTAACCGCTGTAGGATCAATCGAATAACATTTTTGTCAAATGATGGCGCCACCGGTAAATTCTCTTAAACTTGCTGAATTTTACAAGGTACCAAGATTATGTTGTTTCTCAGCTATGTGCCAAATTTTACGTCAATCGGATATGTATTTGATGAGAAACAGCCGTTACCGAGAAAATCACCCGCCTCCCAATTTGGGCAGGCTTATGCAAAGGGTGACGTATTGTGACGAGCGTATTAAAGCTTCGCTCGTTGCGCTCGCTCAGCAATTAGAAAGTGATAAGTTTGTATATTCACGCGTTCATACATAACAGTTCAATTTTCACCCGGTTAATTGTCTGCCGGTAGTTTGACTCACGTTTAAATGGCATACCGGTTAAATTTCGTACCGGTTAAATGTCATACTGGTGAAACGTTCTTCCGATTATTTGTCGGCGTTTAAACGACGCCCGATAAAATGTTGTAATACCAAGATGGCTGCCCAATGCATTGTGGCCTGTAGGTTTAAAATCACAGTCATAAACTTAATAAATTTCTACGTCAAAATTGATTTTGAAGTAGGAAGTAACGCAACTTAAGAAATTACGGCAACCAATAAGAAGACAGCTACAAAAAACAAGATGGAATGAGAAATTGCGTGATTGGTCAATTTACATTTAATGTCTACAAACAGGGTGAACAAAACCATACGTTACTTTCCTTACGTTATTACGTTAAATTTTGTAAGTTAGGTTACATTACGTTCAATGGGAACTAACCATTACTATTGCCACCTAATTTACCTCATCAAAAATTGATTGCAGGCAGCACCACTGCTAAAAATAAAGTTTTGCTATTGATCTAACTGCTTTTTTCGTTGCTCGCTTTGAACTTTGAATTGACACTAGAAACAATAGGTGCATTCAATCCTAAAAAAGAATAGTCACTTCTCCTTATCTACCTTATGGTAAAGTGACTTCTCAATAAACACACTTTAAATTTGTTCTTGCATTTCCATTTGTATTTTTATTGTTTCAACTGTTGGATAAAAATTAGATTTAGTTGATAAATTGTCTATTACATCTTGGCTATTACTGGCTAATTAATATATTTCATGAGAATCTGCTGAAAAATAGAAAAAATTGTGAAAAATAAATGACAAACTATTTGGACGGACATCAGCGAACACCCTAGCCGACATAGATGCATGTTCCGCGGCCACAATGTTCGGTGATGTCTATACCCTTGATTTGTCGTCATTTTTTGCAACTCTTACCTATTTTCATGCCGATTTCTCAAGTCGTTAGTCCTCACCTGCAGGAAGCAATTTTTGTGAGCACTGAGCATGTGCAGTAAAAAGAAGTGACTTCCATAAGGCAAAGATGTGAGTTGTTTGCGCCTATTCTCTAAAGGAGGACTTCTTTTTAAAATTGTTCATGCAACGACGGGCTGTTCAATTGTAAGCACGTTGTTGTTTTAGTGCAGAGTCCAAAGTAAATCCAGTGTATGTTGTGGATAAAAGTAGCGAGACGTGTTGCCAAGACACTTGTCAAAAGCACAAGTGTTAATGTTTATTATTTTAAAAGATCAATATGTGATGCCTGAACTACGGAAGCTCAGAGTGAACACCCAAACAAATAATTACAAAGATATAATTGTACAGTAACTTACATAGTACATTAATAAATCATAACATAAATACAATAACTAGAATAAATACGAAAATAAATGAAGATAGACCAACACACGTTTAATTGACGGGCCATTAAAATGTCGGCCGATTCATTTGACACCCGATTAATAGGACCCGATAAACTGACATCCGATGATTCCACCTTGAAAACCCAAGAAGGAAGTAGAGAACATTTTCTAAATGTCTTAATTAATTTTTTTCCAAAATTTTTATTCCGTAGTAATTAATTGACTTTTTAATGATTCAATTAATTAAAAATACAATTCATATCTAAAATTAATTATCTGAAGTATGAGGAAAAGCAGCTAGAGTATGTATAAGTCATATTAAACAGTCCAAAAATTAAATTATTTATTTCTAGTTTTATAATTTGACATTTGTCTTGAAAAACTTCCATAATTTGTATAATAATTTACATAATTCGAAATAAAATCCAATTCTGCATCATAATCAACACTATCAACACTTACACTGCCATCTAGTGGCAAAAATGTGCGTTTTTCATCAATAAAATCATGAATTAAATCTTGATAATATTTTTCATCATATGGCACCTGATAAAATCCCTTTCCAACACCAAATACATTAACAAAAAACAAAATAAAAATCCCAAAATAAATAAACACAACATTTTTACATAATAAATCAAGCGATTGAGTCAAAACACTAAATAATGGTTTTACAACTTCCGGTTTCATTGTTGACACTCGATTTTCCATCCACGACGCATCTGCACTCTCATCCTCACTTGATGACGTGACGAAATCAATTTTCGGTGTTGATCCTCGATTCCTCAACCATAACAACGATTCTTCCGGTTTTCTCGTTGCCGTGACAACATCACCAACTGGCTGATGTAAATAAATGCTGTTGGATGTCACGGGAGCGTCGCATGCGCATCCTATTTCGGTTTCATTTTTCACCGGAACTTGAATTGTTGAGTTAAAAAGGATGAAAAAGAGGATTATCGCGGGTCCATTAGTTGCCACACACCATCCCATGAAGGAAAATTGAATTTAATCGCATGGTTGCTTGAGTTTTAATGCGGAACTTGACCTAAACACATCCGGGCATTGGAGTTTGTCACGCCCAATCAATCTGGATGAAAAATCTTTTGAATTTTTGAATTTTTATAACTGAATTTATAAATACTAATAGAAAAAATAAGATTTATGTTGGAATATGTAATTTTAAACTGTTTTTTTAATGTTTTTTTAAGAAGATTTTAAGTTTAAAGTGTATGTTTATAGTATTAGTTGACCTACAGATTGAAAAAGTCGTTATTTTTTGCCCACCCGCACTCTGGTGGGCGCTGGAGCGTTGTAAATCAGCTTGTAATCATTTAGTACTTTCATCACCCAGGAAGTAATTTCAAATTCTTCTTTTATGTTTTTTAAAATATTTAAACGCTGCAATATTAATATATTATATACATTATATACATTATACTAGTATTAGATGGTTTGCGCTTTCACGAACGTAATTTTTTTAATTACGAATGTTAGATAAATACGAGATTTTAAAAATAAATCTCGTTTTAATTTAACATTCGTATTACGAACGTACGAGATTTATTTTCCATTTCGTTCGTATATAAATTGTTAATACGAATGCACTGCACATGCGCATTGTTCTGCAATTTGAAGCGAGCGCGGCATCCATCTTGATTTTCATCGGCTTGTTGTATTTTCGGTAAGTGTTTAGTCATCCAGGTTAGTAATTTGTTTGCAACTAACTATTTTTGATACAAACCTGTCATTAAACCCACACAATTTACAAATTTTCAACTGGACATTACAATCTTTGAGCAAGCCATGTTTCTCGTTCATTTGTTTATTTTGTTTCGTTCGTGTTTGATTGTTTGTGCAAGCGCAATCTGAAACAATTTTAATAATTACGAGACACGAGATAATTAATAAAAATGAATTTATTTCATATTTATTAATTAACTCGTGTCTCGTAATTAAATCTCGTTCGTGAAAGCGCAAACCGTCTATTATATATTAATATATATTCAGTCTAAACTCGACTAATACAAAATTTTTTAGTCTAAACTAGACTAAAACACAAGAAATTTAGTCTAAAATAGATCAAAATTTAGTCTAAACTGGACAAAAACAGAAATTCAGTCTAAACTGGACTAAAATACAAGAAATTCAGTCTAAACTGGACTAAAATGCAAGAAATTTAATCTAAACTGGACTAAAACATAAGAATTTTAATCTGAAATAAACTAAAACATAACAAATTTAGTCTAAAATCAACTAAACATAACAAATTTAGTCTAAAATCAACTAAACATGACAAATTTAGTCTAAAATCAACTAAAATGTATACAAATATTTTAAAAAAAATTACCAAGTGTTGTTTTCATTTCTAATAAAAAAATTTCTTTCAACTGTTGCCTTTTAATCCCATGTAATTACGACACATTTCACTTATAAAATGGCAAACTGAATTGATGAAATCGCATTATAATTGGATTATAATATCGTCCGACTAATAATTCTGTTTATAAATTAATTTATACTCTATTTATTATTTCGTGCGCGAAACTCCCATTGATTAATAACCTACTAGACGTCCTGTGTGTATATACACATTACAATTGAAAAATAAATTTTAAAAATATTACAAACAATGTGTATTCTAGAAATTACTAATACTTAAAAAAAAAAAAAAAATAACAAAAAAAACTAATAACAATTACTCATGAAAACCCAAACCGGTACAAAATAATGAGCCATCAAAACCGGTGAAAAATTAAAATCTCTCATCAAAACCCGGTGGGACATTAAAATCTTCCATCAAAATCCGGTGGGACATTAAAATCACTTTAAATCCCATCCAGTATAGACGTTTCTAAATTTTAATTCTAAATTCCATAGTAAATGAACTCACTACCTTTTATGTTTATGTTTTGTTTGTTTGGATGTTGTCATGTCAGTGCGCCATTGTTGCCTGGTGACAACTGCACAACCAAACCCCGTTGTAACAACACTCACATCACACATTGCTGCGATCAAGTTGTTGCAATGAGGTTGTACAAAGATGCGGGGATTGTTGCTGCAGCCAATCACAACGCTAAAAACACACGAACAAACATACGGACGACGGACACTAGAATTTTAGTATATAGGGATATATTGTACTGAAAGTATATAATTGTGGTATCTTATTTTAATCCTATAGTCGATCCGAGTCAAAAAATCAATTGTTTCGTAGCTAAAAAATGTGCGCAACAATACAAAACCCCAAATGTAAATAATTTTTTAAAAATATTTTAGAAGCATTTTCATTTGTTAACAATGGCACGCACATTTTTGGACTACGAAACAATGATTTTTCGACTCAGCTCAACTAGAGGATTAGAATAAGATACCACAATGTATACTTTCAGTACAATATAGGTCATTAACCAATGGGAGTTTCGCGCACGAAATAATAAATAGAGTATAGTTGAAGTGAAGCACAATTCAGCCATCAGCTATTCACTAACTCAAGCACTCGTCTAGTACTGCTCATAGAAATGAAGTGTGTTTGCATAATCCTCTTAGTTTGTTTGGTGTGTTTAGGAGCGTTAATATTCAACTTTAACATATTTTTAATTTACTCAACTTTTGCACATAATAATAATGTTTTTTAACTCTAGCAGATGATGATGATAACCTGATATGTTTCATTGGTGGCAATTATGCCTGCAAGATCAAATGCATTTCCGAAGGATTGCTTCATGGAGGTTTTTAAACGTATAAACTAGTAATACAACTCGACCCCAGGAGCGCTTGTAGTTAGCATGTTAAATTTAGCATGTTAAATACATAGGGTTTACGTCACAACTAGTATCAATCGCGCAAATTCCCGAATTGGTCTCGCGTTTATCCCTCATTTTTTCATATTGTCGTCTGCTGGTTTTCACACTAGGTGCGTTCAATCCTGAAAAGAAAAGTCGCTTATTTGCCTGAAATGACTTTTAAGATTTATTGGTTAAAACTGCAGTTTGGAGTTGAGAAACATCAACGATCTAATCGTTTTCCAAGATAAATACCACTAAAGCTATTTTTTGTGAGCACTGCGCATGTGCAGTAAAAAGAAGTGAGTTGTGTTTGCCTTTTCACTTAAGTCACTTAAGTCACTTCTATAAGGCAAATATGACGTAATTAACGTTACTATATTTG
>JH430897.1:13110-28836 GCA_000239455.1 Strigamia maritima | reverse complement strand
CCATGTAATCCTGTTAAATCTCAGATAATCCTGTTAAATCCCGGGTAATCCTGTTACATCTCATGAAATTTTGTTAAATCCCATGTAATTCTGTTAAATCCCATGTAATCCTGTTAAATCCCGGGTAATCCTGTTAAATCCCGGGTAATCCTGTTAAATCCCGGGTAATCCTGTTATATCCCGGGTAATCCAGTTAAATCTCGTGAAATTTTGTTAAATCCCATGTAATCCTGTTAAATCCGGGGTATTCCTGTTAAATCTCGTGAAATTTTGTTAAATCCCATGTAATCCTGTTAAATCTTGTGTAATCCTGTTAAATCTTGTGTAATCCTGTTAAATCCCATATAATCCTGTTAAATTTTGTGTAATCCTGTTAAATCCCATGTAATCCTGTTAAATCCCATGTAATCCTGTTAAATCCCATGTAATCCTGTTAAATCCCACGTAATCCTGTTAAATCTCGTGTAATCCTGTTAAATCTCGTGTAATCCTGTTAAATCTTGTGTAATCCTGTTAAATCCCATAGTATCCTGTGAATCCCGATCAATTTGATGCGTCATCTGCGTTACATTCATTATTCAAAAAGCTTCATATTAAATGAGGTTTGGCATTGTTAAAAACCCTGTTGCACCATCTGTCATTTGTTAACTGTTAACGGCTTCAGACAAGACACTTGTCTGCGACAATAGGTTTTACTGTCTGTAACAATAACGCCATCGTTATGATAACACTACCACACCATACATTTCAATGGTCGAGTTATTGCAATGAGGTTTGGCAAACCTGACAATGCATCTGCTATTGTTGTGTAATGATTCAACCATTAACTGGTTGAATCATTGTAATGAGGTGTGGGTTGTAGCGTAACAATCCATAACAATACACAACAATAGCAGATGCATTGTCAGGTTTGCCAAACCTCATTGCGTTATTGTTACAGACAAAAAACCTATTGTCGTGGACAACTCTCAAAAGCGAGAACACCAACTGAGAAATATGTATATGGATTTAATGACATAAACTCTATGTAATAATTCGTGCACGAAACTCCCATTAGTTAATGGCCTATGCATTGTACTGAAAGTATATATTGCGATAAATTATTTTAATCCTCTATAATAGTTGAGCCGAGTCAAAAAATCATTGTTTTGTAATATTTTAAAAAAATATTTACATTTGGGTTTTTGTATTGTTGCGCACATTTTTTGCCTACGAAACAATGATTTTTTTTGACTCAGCTCGACCTGACGATTACTGTAAAATAAGATACCACAACATATACTTTGAGTACAATGCAAAAAAGTTCACCTTTGAGTCTCGTGCACGAATTGTTGGATAGAGTTTACAATAGCAATTTCCTGTAATCACTATAATGGAATATACCTGCTCAATAAATCATTAAATCAGCCATTAATCCACACAATAATCTCTTCAAACTCTAAATCAGCCCTAGATATAAAACAGTCTTTCGTTTGGCGCAACCTGGTGAGAAAACCAACAAACATTAAAGTCTGAGGCTAAACTTCGTCACGTCTCTCAAGTAGGGATGCCAAATAAGGAAATAGGGGAAGTAGAGTGCATTCACTTTACTTCTAATACAACACCAGTAACGAAAAGGAATTATCATCAATGTGAGTATAGATATTATTAATTGTGGATTTATAAAGCTCATGATAAATGATAATTAAGCGTTATAACAAATATAAAAGTTGAGCCGGTTATTTATATGGGCGTTGGTCGCTCTACGAAGGAGAGAAATCGTGTAGGAAGTTCGAATCACATTTAAATACAATGAATTAAATGAAACTTTTTCAACTCTTTCGCAGATTTATTTATTTCATTTAATGTTTTTCAATGTGAAAAAAGCCTCTCTAGTTATATTTTGATGATTTTGATGGTTTTAATCGACTGGTGGCAAATATTAGCACTAAATGTTTTTTTATTTAAAAATGGGGTATAAGTTGTGGAAGGAAATAAGTGACTGGAAAGAGAATTTGAGGTGAGGGGGCGAAGATTTTGGCCAGATGTTGTGGGAAGTCGTTTTTGGTGTCATGGGCAAAAAGTGTTGTGAGTTTGCCTTAAGTTAAGGTAGATTGAGTTAGTCTGTGTTTTTAGATAACAAAATGGATGTTCAAATGTCTGTCTGGAAAGGTGAGGAAATTTAATTCTTAATTTTAATTCTATTAATTATTTGGGTTGAATTTATGTAGGTTATGGTGGCAAATAGAAAGATGGGAATGTAGGTCATTATGTAATCTTGTTTATATGAATTCGTGAGATGCATTTGAAACATTTTCACAAGGATAAAACAGTTGAAATGTCTTTTTTTCGGTGATGAATGAATAGACCCCCAAAAATGGATGCAAGTAGAGATTTAGTTCATAAATCTGTCACTAGTAGGTTTCATATAAGGGTTTACGACATCAAAAATTTTATGGCTGAATAATTTTCATTAAAATGGCCTGAATTGTTGTTGGCGACTGCTGGCAGGGCGCTGTTTCTGACGTCACAGTTGGTATTTCCCACGTTAAATGAAAAGGGTTTACGTCGACCGTCCAAGTAATAAAAGACCGAAAGCACGATAGCTAAAGTCTGTCTGCGGATCTTCTATAGTCCTACATCGGATTGGCTGGGACCTTTTTTAAGGTGGGGTCACATGATCCCATCAGCAAATGGCCAAACATGTAAACGTCAACATCAAAATGACGACAAAAATCTCAATTATATGGATACATCTACGTGTAAACAGATCCCAGCTAATCCGATATGGACTATAGAGTTGTGCGGACAGACTAATAAAGTTTAATTTCTAACTGAGGGGTCTAGATATAACAATTTAAAATGACATTTTCTAACGGAGACTTTTTCTTTTTCTTTTTCATTCCAGACGCTTTGCTGGCCGATTTGCAAAACACAACGGCGCATTTGAATAACTCGATGAAAGATAACAGCGGAGGCTACGGCTCACTTACTACCAGCAGCCGAACTTACTCAAACACCCAAGAAATGATGAGCAATAACGACCGATCTATACAGTCTGAACAGTTTGTCGAAATGTCCAAGTCGGAAAGAGACTCAACGGTAACTATTACTTCCCATTACCATTAAAAAAAATATAATGGCCAATAGTTTACTTAAGTTTGTTTGTGCTGGAAAGTGATGCTAGAATAAAACTAGAAAACAGGATGTTTGTAGTTCTTTGGAAAACAAAAGGAAATTCAATTAAAAACAATTGGTATTGGCTATTCGAACGGGTTTCATGCGACTGATTATGTGAGTGAGCAGGTTTGTGGTTATTTCAGGTTCTTAGCCATGTTAATGAGCTAAATAATTATTATTGTATCTACTTTGTTTTATTTGTGTTTGGAAATGATATTTTTAGATGTGGTTATTTATTTTTTTCAGTTTTGTTATGAATTCAAAAGTGAACTACAGTCGCCGCCCGATATCTTGATGCTGAAATTGAACTATGCACATCGCCAACTGCCCACAAGAATCGAGAATGCCGATGTATGCTACATCAAAATATAATCCGCTGTCGTTGTCGTAGATCGGACAATAACAAACACAAGAACATAATTATCGTTGTTTTTTCTAATGTTGTCATTAAAAATATAAAAAATTACGTGTATTGAGTTATGGTTATGACAACGACCAGGGACTCTGTTTTGCGTAGCTCACGTAAGATGTGATTGTTGTGCACAGTTCAATTTTAGCACCAATTTATCGGGCGGCGACTATAGTTCTAAGTAATTTGGATTTTTTTAGAAATTGTCCGATTTCTTATTTTGAATACAAAAAATTTTATTCTGATAAAAATGGATTTCCAGTTGACTTGTAAATTCAAAATGAACTGGAGGAAAAAAATTCTTGTTTAGTTAATGTGAACTGTAGAACTTTGGAATTTTTTAGGGATTTAGTGAACTGGGCAACATTGTAACATTTTCTAATTGACCAATGAAAAGTGAACTATAAACAATAGAATAGACAGAACTGCTTTTAGTGTTATTCCATGTCTGTATAATGCAACAAAAAATAATAATACTTTTTTTTTTACTATTTTAGGCTTTGTATCACAATCAGAAGTACATTCGTGAGGTGGAACTGACTGAAACAATGAACGAAACAACAAAAATTACGCAAAAGCAAAACCCGACAAACTTTCAACGAACAACCAACATCAGCAGTTTCAATAATAATTTGTCCGAGTTGGATACTTTACTCGAAGACTTGAATTCAGCGCGATACGCCGATTATCCCGACAAAAAAGGTATACCTATGAGGATTTGCTCTGTATTTAATGTACTGTACAGTGTACACATAAGATTTGTTCTGTGAATAAGAATAAAGCTCACTGGGCTGTGAATAATTAGTTTGTTGTTTTAAATGACATTAATGATATGACTAAACTCTGTCTAACAATTCTGCACAAAACTCCTTTGGTTAATGGCCTATGCATTGTACTGAAAGTATATAATGTGATATCTTATTTTAATCCTCTAGTTGAGCCGAGTCAAAAAATCATTGTTTTGTAATATTTTAAAAAATTATTTACATTTGGGTTTTTGTATTGTTGCGCACATATTTTGGCTACGAAACAATGATTTTTCGACTCAGCTTGACTAGAGGATTTCAGTACAATGCAAAAAAGTTCACTTTTCAGTTTCGTGCACAAATTCTTGGATAGTTTAGTTTGCTTAATCAAAACCGTTATTAACCAACAAATTATTAAGAATTCAGATAATGCATTGTAGATGAAGTTATACATGAATAATTGATGTATCTTTCTGTTTAGATATGTCGAGTAACGGTCCTTCACCGATTTACCATAAGCCCTTGTCGCCGACTAGCAGCGCGAGCAGCGGTGGTATACAGGAAGTACGGCCAACTGTGGAGAGTTTGACTAGATGAATTGCAAAAGTGCAGTTCCACCTGGATCTAAGGTAGGGCATTGTAAGTTTTTGTTGTTTTTAAAATTTTAATGTCGACATTTGACTATTTATACAGAGTTTGTGTACAGGCACTTATTAAAATTATAACTTTCGTACGGTGTAAATAGTGTAACAGAAAAGAAAAAAGTTTAGTTAGGAGTACACACTAGGGTATTCATAATAATAAAAAAGAATTATGATTGTAAGGAAAAAAGTGCCTGCCGCTAACTTTAAAGGGTTTACGATGTCACAGTTTTATTGGCCCATTGGATTTTCAAACATTGTTAAAACCCTGATGCTTGATTCCCACGTGGCAGAAATTCCGACAGGAAATTTTCTGCTACAGAAAATTTTGAGTGTAGAAAGCAAGCAGTGTTTACAAATTGCCTTCCTTAGCTGGCATCCATTTTTAAATTCTACTTTTCTGCACTTTTTTGCCCACTTTTCAGTCCACAGGTGGCAACCAACGACAGAAAAACATACTTTTCTGCTTAGCAGAAAATTTTCTGTCTGAGTTTCTGCCAAGTGGGAACCTAGCATTAAAGAATTTTTCACACATTTTTTGAAAGATAATTAGACCAAATCGAGAATTTCTGCGATTGTTAGGAGTTGTGATGCATTTAACATGGGGAATACCAACTGTGCCATAGGAAACAGCGCCTTTTCCAGTTAGTGGCCAACAATGTCTCACCTGTTTTTTTTAAAATGGGTTCTGGAAACTTCAAAAAATAAATAAATAAATCATTTTAGCTATTTTAAAAGATAGCGAAAATTATTCAGTAATAAAATTTTTGATGTCGTAAATCTTTTAATAAGTTTTGTATGTACGATGTAATTGGGATATCGAAATTTGTTTTCAATGGCAATTTGATTGGTTTTGTCATTAAAAACTAATTGTAATTTGAACAGAAATAGATGTTTTATATATTGTAATTGGTTTAATCCAATTGCTTCCTGGGATAATTGGTACTGTACACACATTGCATCGTATCTTTTATATCAAACTCAATAAATAACAAATTAGGTCTATTAAACTATTATGTGACTTTAAAAGGCAAAGAAATTATTTATTGCAGATGTATTATGGGAGAGAAATAAAGTAAAGGCAGTACTGTAATTCTTTACTTACAAGACTATATGGGCTTAAATTCGAATTCACTATTTAATTTTTTTCAATAAACACCACCTTCTGGCTTCATAGAAAGTCTACAAGGTGTTTTTGGTACATATACAGCAAACATCTGTAACTGTCTTGATCAATATTTTTTTATGGTGTTTTATGAGAACCACAATTATTTTATGGTTTCTGGGGTCGAAATGACAGTTTAATAATGCAATAAAAAATTTCTTAAAAATTTCCAAAGGTATTTAGTATTCAGTTTTAGGGATTTTTTGCATAATGCTAAAGGAGATTACTGTTTCATTGCAGATAGTTGCATTAAAGCTTGTTCACTGAACTGGAACTATCGGTTATAATACCACAAGAGAGATGGCGATTGTTGCTGTAGTAGTTCGCACATAAATTATTCTGCGTGATAAGATCACGAGTGTGCTTATCTCTCAGGAAAACAAATGCCTAAACTACTAAACTCTATCCAACAATTTATGCACTAAACTGAAAAGTGAACTTTTTTGCATTGTACTCAAAGTATATATTGTGGTATCTTATTTTAATCTTCTAGTCGAGCTGACTCGAAAAATCATTGTTTCGTAGCCCAAAAATGTGCGCAACAATACAAAAATCCAAATGTAAATAATTTTTTAAAATATTTTACAAGCATTTTTTTTGTTAACAATGGCACGCGCATTTTTGGACTACGAAGCGATGATTTTTCGACTCAGCTCAATTAGAGGATTAAAATAAGATACCACAATATATACTTTCAGTACAACGCATAGGTCATTAACCAATGGGAGTTTTGTGGTAGAGTTTACAACAATTGTTTTAAAATTAATAAATTAGAGCAAAGGTGGCGAAACAAGAACATGTCTAAACAACATTCAGAAAACATATAAGAATTAAGAATGTCATTTTTTATCAATATTTTTTCAACATTTAATCATAAGATGTGGATTTAACATTAAACGCATATCAACAACCGATAATTCCACTGTTTGATTGTTGTTTTAGACTGTTGATTTAGCATCTAACGGATGTTGTCTATGAACACAACATTCAACAATCGATCAACGTTTAAGAATGTTGATTAAACATTGGCTTGTTTCATGGAAATATTGTTTGTTGATATGCAACATTCGTTTAATGTTAAATGAACTTCTGGTTATTTTTGAATGTTGAAAAAATGTTGATATAAATCTTATCTTGTATCAACATTTCTAATGTTTATAAAAAATATTTTCTGAATGTTCTTTAGACATGTTCTTGTTTTGTGGGTACACCAACACGCTATACTATCAGTGTAATCAGCCTCCCATTGGTCAAAATTTAACAATGAAACCATTGTTAAAATCGCTCTGTTTGCTCTAATTTATTGAATTCAAAAATTAATTTCATTCCGAAAAAAAAGTGTACCCAAAATTGTAATTTAAATCTTATTAAATGGGATCTGCAATTATGCATTATGCATTAACATAGATGTTTTACAAGCCTTGTTCAAAAGCAAAACGTTGCATGTCTAAACTTAGTAAAAAGATTGAAGATAACTTGTTTGTCAATGTCATTTTACTGCTGGACAAAAACTACTTTGTTTGTCATGAAATTGACTATTTTTGACATTGGCACTAACCGCTCATAAGAGTATTTGTGTTTTCAACTAAATTTATTGTTATAAGTGAAGAAATAATATAACGTTCTACAAAAATTTCAGAAAATGTGTTCGTTATAACAGGGTTTTACGCTAAGCGACTAGTTTAGCATGTAAAATTTATCATTGGGGATTTTCAGACATTCGTTATATAAGGTTTTTCGATATAAGACGAGTTCGTTATAACGAGGTACGACTGTAGTAGTCACTGCCTTACTTAATTGCATCTTTATTTATGCTTACGAAAGTAAATTCTATTAATAGGGTGACATTTTTTTAGTCCATAAATGTAGTGACCAAGATTGAGAAAAAGACAAATCAAAAGTATTCTTCATATCCAGAAAATTTAGTCAACAAAAAGATTTTAAGCCGTTGAATATCATTTTTAGAGCTCGGATAAATGCATAGTTTTATTTTTTGGCATATTTTGCCTAATTTGGCCAAAAATGCAAAAAAGTCAAATTTGGTCAAAAATGCAGTATTTTTTCGTTTGGAAACGTTACATTGTACACATTCATTTTATCAAATTTTGTGATGGAATTTGATCAGATTTGACAATTTTGTAAAGGTAAATTTAAATTTCATCAAATAATAATTTTGTGATTAAAATTCACCAATTTCAAATTTTTTTCGATGAAATGAAACCAAACTTAAAAAAATTGCATAAAATTTTCTCAATGTTGAATGTTTTTGAATTCCACCAAATTCGACAATTTTTGGATAAAATTTCACCAAGTTCGACAATTCTTGGATAAAATTTCACCAAATTTGACAAATTTTGGATAAAATTTTACCAAATTCAACAATTTTCTTATTTTTTAGATATATTCCGCAGTATAATCATTTTTTATGTTTCATAAAGTATTAATATATTTTTGCTATTCAAGCCCACCACCACTGTCGTATTCCCCGACCATCAAGTCCATGGAAATGTCTCGCGTAGTCACGTACACTACGATTTCTCCAGAGCCATATGCACCAACTGCTTCTTCAGCAACCAAAGAACTGGATGAACTTCTGGTCTCTCTATCAGACTTCAAGGTAGGACAAAATTAAATTACTTCCACTTTTCATCCAGTGAAGAATTGGTTAAACATTTATTAAGCATTTATTTTGGTTATTTTTATGTATATTTTTTTATTTTGAAATTTGATACTATCATAAAACTTGTGTACATTTGAAGCTCCTCCCACAATGAGATAGAATTGCCTTTCAGGTTAGTGCTGCACCAGCTTCTCCACCGCTGGCAGACTCGCCCTATGCCAAGCCCAACAAAGCCCGGTCTCCAGCGCCAACTAGTGTCGCTCCAACTAATCAGCTGGATTCAATGTTGGGCACACTTCAGTCAGACATGAGTCGGCAAGGTGTCAACACCACTCAGAAGGGATGTTGTGCTGCTTGCAGCAAACCCATCGTTGGACAGGTATATAACTTGGTCTTTATATCTATATCTGTCCTTGTTTACGCCAAACCTATTTTTAACGAACACCGTTTTAACTATGGTTTTTAAGTTTAACGGTACGGTATACGGTTCCTTAAACTGTACATCAATTTGAGAGTACCGTTACTTTAAACATGGAGTTGATCATATGATAGTCCATACTTTTTTTTCTATTTATGACTGCTAAATAATTCCACAATGCAACATATTCATATGATTTCCATGGTTTTAGGCATTATTGGGGAAAATCCTATAAGCTAAGAAAAAAATGCTTCTGGGTACAAATGCAGCAAGTTAAATGGTTTCAGGCATTATTACTGAAAATGCCTCTGGGTACAAATGCAGGAAGTTAAATGGTTTCAGGCATTATTACTGAAAATGCTTCTGGATACAGATGCAGGAAGTTAAATGGTTTCAGGCATTATTACTGAAAATGCCTCTGGATACAGATGCAGGAAGTTAATTGGTTTTAAGCATTATTACTGAAAATGCCTGGGGAATATACATGTTATAATGCAATCTTAGGATTTATCTAAGGATTTAATGTTGATATCAACAAAATTGCATTGGATTTTGAGGAGAGCATGAATACATTTTGGCACTGAACAATGTTCCATGTTTTCATGGTGTTTCTACCTGCTGATAAAACAACCTTGCACTTGTGATCGCCCAAGCGGTTTACAGTTGTTTTATTTTTAGTTTAACCGTGCGTGAAAAAGGAGCATCTTGTATTCTATTTTTGAATCTAGAATTTTGTTCCTTGGCCAAAGGAGTTTTCCGTACTCAGCAAACTGTTGCCAATAACTTTTTTAGTTATCGGAATCTCCGCCCATAGGAAATCGTTGTGGCCCACTTCCTTCGGGCTCCGCGTTCCAAAAGTGGAGTTTTAGTACACCGAATAGGAAAATCGAGTTACGTAACAGTTTGTTTAATTAAATATGTTATCAGTTGCATTTTACGTAAATGAGGTAAGTTCTTTTTAGAGTAATATTGTTGTCGTTAAAGATAGGAGTAACGATGTCGTTCAACTTAGGAAAGAATAGGCCGGATATATTTAAATGTTTTGTTTTTCTTTTGATAGGTGGTGACTGCTTTGGCAAAAACATGGCATCCGGAGCACTTCACCTGTGCTCAATGTAACCAGGAATTGGGGACTAAAAATTTTTTTGAGCGAGACGGCAAACCATATTGCGAGAATGATTACCACAATCTATTTTCACCTCGGTGTGCTTATTGCAATGGACCGATTTTAGATGTAAGGAGGACTTCACACCCATATCATATATAAATAGCTAGACTATTTAAATAAATCTTCGGATACTTTCAAGTGTAATAAAATTTGTTATTTGCTTAACGATCATTGTGTGAAACAGACGAAGTTGACACATGATCGAGTTAGGTTGGGTTTCATGGGACAAATGATGAATTCGGACGAATCTTCTTGCTGAGAGAGAGAATGTTGCTTAACGACGCATCGGCAACTTAGGCCATACATGTCTTTTCATCTTGATGAATAATATTTTTCATGTGAGGTGGCCCGAAACACTCCACGGCGCTTTAACTGAGATTCTGAATGATACCTCTCCAACAAGGTTCAGAGATAAGACGATTTCTGCAGTGAGATTAGAAAATACCTCAATGCAGACATCGAATTCTCAAGACTTTTATCTTGTTTTGCTCCAAAAATTATTATCCTGGACCTGGATTTCAACCTAGATTTTCCGATTTTCCGATTCTCCGATTGCTAGTGGTTGAGATAGTAGGCAATGAAATATCAAATACATAGTATTGCTGTCGATCTTTTGACCCATTGATCTTGAGAAAGAATGTTGCAAAATGATGCAACGATGACTTAGGCCATACTCGTCATAATCTGAATCTGATATATAGTTTGATCCATTGATCGTACACTTGAAAGTTCGAAGGACTATTTATACACTATTCAATTCTGGGATAAACGTGTTGTTGACATATTAATTTTTGACAATTTATTGTTTTCTTATAGAAATGCGTTACAGCGATCGATAAAACCTGGCATCCCGAACACTTCTTCTGCGCTCAATGCGGGAACCCATTTGGTGATGATGGTTTCCACGAGAAGGATGGCAAAGCGTATTGCAAAGACGATTACTTTGACATGTTTGCTCCGAAATGTGGTGGTTGTGGCCGACCCATTATGGAAAATTACATCTCAGCTTTGAATGCCCAATGGCATCCTGACTGTTTTGCATGCAAGGTGATGATAAAGTTACACAAAATTGAATTATGTCAATCTAATATGTGCCATTTGCCCAGAGACTTAATTTATTATCAATTCTTGATTAAATTTCTAGTATTTTGATTGATGTCTGATCTGAAAGAGTTCTAAAATAGCATGAGAATGTGTGATTGGTAAGTGGGTAAAAGGTGTGATGCTTTACATGTTTTTTGTTTGTTTGTTTGGTACAGTTTCCCACCTTTTTTTCTAATTAGAATTTACTTCTAGGGCTGCAAAGCAAGTTTGACAGGTGGAAGTTTTTATGTAATGGAAGGAAAACCCATGTGTGCCAAATGTTGTGGTGTTGGTGATGACAGTGGAGAGGAGGAGGAGGAGGAAGAAGAGGCCTAATTATAAAATGAAATCATTTTTCGACCATTTTTATTTTTTATTTATTTATTTTATTTTTTTTTAATTGGTATTTTGTCTAGAAATTAATTATCAAATCATCAAATTTCTTTTTATTTTCAATCATTCTTCTAGGTAATTTATTTTAGAGGTACAGCACTGTTGTAATATTGAGAAATAAATTATAATTATTTTATGTTTTTCCTTTTTTTCTGCTTGGCATTGGTGGAAGCAACTGGCAAAAGCTTAATAGATAAAATAATTTCTAGCCCAGGCTCCTTGGAGGTTGGGATGATGGTTTTCTGAGATATCCGTTAACGATAAAGTCAGAATTTACAGTTTTAGAAATTATAATAAAAACTTAATGTAACCTAAGAAAGTTTAACGTAACTTAAGAAAAGAAACGTATGGTTTTGTTCACACTGTTTGCAGATAGTAAATGTAAAAATGTAAACCGACCAATCACGCAATTTCTTATTCCATCTTGTTTTTCATGCAAGAAGCAGCTGTCTTCTTATTAAGTTACTTCCTACTTCAAAATAGGAACATAAGTTTACGTCTGTGATTTTAAATTCGCAATACATTGCGCAGCCATCTTGTGTTACTACGGAGTGATGTGAACTAACCATGAGCATAATTAGGTGTAAATTATTAAAAGTGAAGATAGTTTGTATTTTCTTCCTTTCCTAAGTAGTGTACAAATTACGAGGAAATAAAGATTAACAAAAACCTGCATGATGCTTAGTTTCCACTTGGCAGAAACTCCGGCAGAAAATTTTGAGTGTAGAAAGCGGCAGTGTTTATAAATTGCCTTCCATTTTTAAATTCTACTTTTCTGCATTTTTTTGCCCACTTTTCAGTCCACATACTTTTCTGCACTCAAAATTTTCTGCCGGAATTTCTGCCAAGTGTGAACTAAGCATAAAGAGGCTTTACAGCAGAATCCCCAAAAAGATGTCTTCAAGACCAACTTGTGTACTTGGGCAGATCAAATAGCTAAAAAAATCAAATTATTTTTTAATGTAAATTTAATTTAGGATATATATAAATATCTTTTTAACTATTATTAAATTTCTGTGTTGAAGTTTTGCTTCAGTATGGCCAACTGATTCTATAAATAAATTGTAGACAACTAAACTTGGCCACACAGTTGGCTGCTTAAATTACATCACACATCTGCCAAGAAAAGTTATTGTAATGATAAACTGTCCACAGTGATAAAAATAGATGAAACTGAAGAGTCATTTGATATTTATCAATAATACAAGTTTAGTTAGACTATATTTTAATAAATCACTATATATATATATGCAAGAATTTTGTTCCAAAAGTGAATTACATAATAATGTTGAATGCCAACAAAAATATAAATAAAGATATAATAAATTTAAAATTTGGTTTAATTTTGGCCTAGATTAGTCTTTATTAAGTCATAACAATGTCAAAGTTGTCTGGAGGTATTTAAGTTGAAGTTTTTCAAGTTAGTTGAAACAATTTGAAGTTAATGTGGGTCTTTTTGCTTGCCAGTTGTTTCTTTTTGCAAACAAGCCAAATTTAATCAATGTGTAGGTTGGAAGAAGAAAGATGATCTGTTTTTGCTGATTTTGTGCATTTTTTAACTTTTAGGTTAGACATCAATACTGGAAAATAGGAGATGTAAAAATAACTTTTTTACCACCTACTTATAACTATTTTTTTTATTTAATTTAGGACTCCTGGTTTTTACCACTAGGTGTTGCTCTGATCATCCAATAATGAGAAAATAAAGATTATTTGTTGGAATGGTCTGAATTTTCTTATATTAAAAATTTCTCAAATATACTGGTATTTATTGTTAATTTTTTCACAATTTGAAATAAATTGTACAAAAAAATTGAGGAAAATTAATTTAAGAAATTGAGAAATCTAAAAATATGATTTTGAGGAATTTTTTCTGGTGTTATGAACGAGTGTTTGTTAAATTTTTTTATTTTGACATTTGGTTAAAAGTCATTACTACTTGAATAAATATAAAAACTATCATGATCCGTGCGACCAAAATATAAAATTCTAAAATTTAAATTCCAACACCATTAGGTGCTTAGCATAATTGTTTTAGCACCTTACGGTTGTGCTCATTGTAATGAGTAATCACCTCTCCTCCTCTTAGCTATTATTAACTTTTACATGGGTTGACCCATTTTGACCACCTGATAGGAGGTGATTTCTTTGATCAAGTGAGTTTGTATAGACACTTGAAGTCCATGCTCGCAACCGAGCACACCTTTAGCATTAGCCCTGCAACCGGGCACACCTTAAGGTGCTTCTAGTCATGCAATCCTATAACACAAGCGTTTCATGCTGAAATGCCAACTTTAGGGTTGTAATTCATCAGCAGTGAACTTTTAGACTTGAAAGCCATTATTTTAAGCACGCAATTGGTACTTCTCACCTGCCGGTGATTCCTAGTTAATTCCGACTGAAAAATTGTGTGAGTTTACATAATTGAGCCAACTACGTGTTCGCACGACGAAACCAAGGCAGACCCACCCGCTCGAGCGTTTGCCTCTTCGCGCAAAACCCCATACATCCAAAGTGTATTTATGACCTGTGTGACCTTCTCAACGGCGAATACCAAATCTACAGGCTGCCCGACTCCCATGTACGACGGTAGTGTTATTCTAGGTTTGGGCCTGCTTAGTCCAATATAATTACATACAAAACAGTGTGTCATTTTCCGAATGCTCACAAAACAATTATTTATGTAGTAGCAAAATGACTGAAATCCCATTCAAATTTCAGTCTTTTTGCCACCGACATAATTGAGCATGCCGAGAACGTACTTGGCGGTAAGCGAAAAGGCTTATTGGGAATCATTAGTTTTTCACTTTAATTTAGGGATGTACCGAATATTCGGCAGACATTCGGTATTCGGCCTATTCGGCCGAAAAACAGACATTCGGTATTCGGCCGAATATTAAAATTCAATATTCGGCTGGCCGAATATTCGGCCGAATATCAAAATTCAATATTCGGTCGGCCGAATATTCGGCCGAATATTAAAATTCAATATTCGGCTGAATATTTGGCCAAATATTCGGCCGAATATCGGTCCGAATATTGTTTCGTATCTTATATTAAATCCAATTGTTCTCTTTTGAAAAGAGAACAAAACAGAGTACGGACGTATCCATTACGCCAATGAAAAAAGAGTCTTTTCTCATTGGCGTAATGGATACGTCCGTACTCTGTACGTCAAAAAATTTAATATCCAAACAACCAAATTAATCATTTGGCTTTGCTAGGCTATGAATAAATAAATAAATTAAGTAAATATTTTGATTTTGATTTTGATTTTTTAATTTTTTTTGGCTTTTTTGCATTTTCTGAATAACCGGTAACTATTCAGTATATTCGGCCGAATATTCGGTATTCGGCCAATTTATTATTCGGTAAAACTTCGGTATTCGGTATGCGGCCATTTCATTATTCGGTGAAAATTCGGTATTCGGTATTCGGCGAATTTGCTATTCGGTGAAAATTCGGTATTCGGTATTCGGTGAATTTACTATTCGGTACATCCCTACTTTAATTGTGTTTGGTATAACAGGTTAGACAAAGAGTAGTGACAGCAGCGCTGTTGATAGCGCCACTATAGTAGCAGCAGCATGTTTAGAACTTTTAGAGATCCAGCTGTTCGCAGATGGCATTTTGCCATAAACGATTTTACTAACTTTTGATATTGAAACAAGCCAACAAACTTATTTGTGGCTTCAATCATCAAGCACCCAAACTTATTGACTTGTTTTCATTGTATTTATAGGGTTTTTTTTTGTTTTTTGTTCCAAAAACACAACTCAAAATAGAGGTACTGTATATACTCGCGTATAAGTCAATGTATAAGTTGACCCGTGCATAAGTTGACCCTGACTTAAAACGGATCAAAAACCATTGAAAGTCGACCCCCTAAATTTTATTTTTTTATTTTATTTTTTATTAATTTTT
>JH430896.1:8700-23771 GCA_000239455.1 Strigamia maritima | reverse complement strand
TAAGTAGTGAAGTGAAGGCTCATGGTTAATACCAAAAAAAATTAAGTGAATAACATTTCTGACAGGCTAGTTTATTAGTTGAACTTAAAATTCTTGTTTGTCAACTCACAGAATTAGCAAATACAGTTTAAAAAATTGTATTACTTATAGAAAATAAAATGGATATAAGTATTCATGTTTGTGAGAACACAAATAGAAGAATGATTCAGAATTCTATTCTTAAAGATAGTTATGAATCAATTATTCTTAGGATGTAGGAAAAATTACCACAGTTGAAGAATTCAATTTGCTCGCAGAAAAAGATATTGATGGCAGATTTTATATTTTGGTAAGTTTGACTTTCTAAACAGATTATTTCAAAACATTTAGTGTGAATTTTTAAACTGTGACTGGGGCGGTTTGCACAGTCCTTACTTGGGGGAATAAGAGGGCTGCGCTGGACGTCTTCGTCATGTGAAATAGCAGAGACGACGCTGTATTTGGGTGTTTGGCCTTTATTACAGTTGTCTAGGGGTCAGCGTGTGACGGTCCAAAATCGGAAACTACTTATTATTCTGCCACTAGATGGCGTTGACTGTTTGTCCGCGCCAAATTCAAACTACAGTTATTAGTTATTCTCACTTTTGGGTCTAATAAATAACTAAGAACAGTTTGACAAGTAAATAATTCATAACAGAGTGTATATTTATTGAATTATGATAAATAATAATATTTCACATTATTATTTATACATTGGATGGAAACCACTTGTAAAAGTGATTATCAGTTAGGGAAAGTATTGTAAGGAATTCCTTACAACACTTACTCTTTTCATGTGTATCTATGTAATTGGTCGCACCTGCGACCTACTCCCTAGTTTGTGTAGCTGACCCTTGACCCTGGTCAAGCAGAGTTCACTTGGACCCTGGCAGGAAGTTGTACCGATTGGCCCAACTCCCGGCATGTCATAGTTAAGCTTATAGTGCCCGCCTCTGATGATCATACTGATGTTCAATTGGACACAGGCTGACCACCAAGTGAGCGACCACTATAAAAGGGCTTGCAGAGCTCTATTTGGTTCCAGATAACCCTTAAAGATATATTGATATTATGTTCAGATTTACCTAGTTGACGTGGTTTCAGAACGCTTTTAAGACTCTCGAACCGGCAGGTGCAACAACCGTAAAGACCGTAGTGAGCCATAGCATTTATGTTATGAAGGCCTATGTACCGCGAATATACAAAAGTGATGATGACATGATGTTGTGACACATCGGAGAGTGGTGATTATTGATCTGGACATGCCAGTTATCGTGACCACTCTACTTTCGGTTAGATAATTATCTATTAACGTGTTAGTCGCGATGCGGAGCGCCGGACTATAAGGATGAAGGCCAAGTGGGTTGCTTGACCCACGCGACACCCACTCAACTCTTGTTTACGGTATCTATGTTATCGTATTGTCTTGTTAGCGACACTCTGGTCAGATGGCCCGAGTATTGATCATCATCTGTCTGGGACACATTGTCATTCGGCAATGCCAGCCCAAACCTTGTGACGAATACAGCCAAAAGTCAACCGTTAGTCGGATCGACCTCCCACTCCAAATCCTGTTAGAACCACTTCAGACCAACCAGGAATGACAGCTAGAGATCCAGACCTAGACATACTCCAGATTACCCTCGTATACTTATATTATTACACTCTGTTCGATAGTATATTATTCCTGGCTTTAGATTTGTATAAGTAATGGTTAGTCAGAGCTCTGTTAATAAATGCAGATTGTCATGTTTTGATAAGTTATGTGTATATTTTTCCCTCTGAGTTTCCGTACATTTTCACACACTGAGTTATCACTTCCGCATCTCGCGTAGTTGGCAGTGATTTAGTCGGTATTTCGAGGTTATTATCGCTTGGTAATTTCCCCGAATATCGGATCGTCACAAGCGTCAGACTCCACCTGCTACTCATATGTCTGTACCACCGGTATGTGCTAATCAAACCCGACCCACGGACTATGGTGGTTAAACCAAGGTCCGTGCGATCTAACTTAACCATGCTGCAACCCAATTTATGGACTTGCAGCCACTGCACTCAATCATGGAGGCGGGGCCCAGAGAACTGGGAACCTGGACTTCATAGAGAATACCAGGGAGCGATGAGAGCTCGACCACTGCATGTCTGCACTGGTTGCTGGCTCGCTAACAACTCTGTGTCCCTGGATTCTCTCTGTCTCAACCTGCCTTCTCTTACTTCCGGACTGACCGGAAGTGGTCATGTCAGCCCAGTCCACTAGGGGGACATGACGCGGGCTGTTGTCCTGCGCTTGGGTAGTGACACGGTCACATCTCCCCCTTCAAAGAAGTTGGATCGATGTTGGCAGAACCCAATGCACGAACAACGAGAGAACAGCGCCGCAACGTCCAAGATAAGGAGTTAGTCTCTTTACAATAAAAACAAAACATAGCACACTAGTGGGAAAACAAACAAAATGAGCAACAAGAGAGATGACACTTACCAAAGATGTGGCTTCTTATAAAAATGGTTTTTTGAAATTTTTACAATGTTTGTTATAAATTTTGTAAGCCTAAAATTTTATTTTAAGGTTTTTAATTTAATGTTGGACTATAGGCTGCTAATACTAATACTATGTTAAAAAAAGAATTTTGATGGTGATCTTCCGTTGGGTCCTTGTTGGATTCGGTCGGCCAAAACGTTTTTTTTTTTATTTTCTAAACAAACAATCAACCCTTTATTTGAGTTTGGTTTTGGAGTCACTTTTTTAAGTGCTGCCAAACCTCTTTTCGTTTTTTTAGTGACGACAGGTTTTGTGGTTGTCTCTACGGATTTACCAGATGTGGCTGGGATCTTTTGATCAACAGTCGCTGTTTGCGGGGATGATTGGGTCAATGTTTCGACTTCAACCTCCATTGGAGTCACGTTATTTGAGACTAAACCCGCCATTTCATCTTGTACTGTTTGATCGTACCAGAGTTTTGGTTTTTCTGCTGCATCATTTGATGTGGTGGCAGATAAATTTGGGAACATGGCGCCGAGGCACATGTTCTGCAGTGAAGTGGGCAGGGCGGCAACGGTTTGCTGTTCGTCACTTTTTTCCACTTCTGTCACCGTGGTCTGTGCATTTACCAATATTTGGTTTGCAGTAGACGCGGTGAGGATTTTGAGATCATGATCCCGTTTAATTTTTGCTTGCGTCTTGGTCTGAGATGTTGCGATCTTTGCTGCATTTGTCACTTTTGTGTCTTCAATTTTTTTAATCAGCTCGGCAACCTTTCTACTTTCTGGGTATTTCTTCGCCATTCGTGCGGCATTCAATGCAGCTTTATTGTCCTTATGTAATTGCACGCGGATTGTGCGTTCGGATAGTTCTGGGTGGGCTGCCATACGGTGCTTCACCTCTTCTTCGTCTAGTGACACTTTTGATGCAGAGTACGGCTCCAAATTTTGTGTATGTTGGGCCTTGTTGACCGAAACAGATACACCATTTGAGGTATTCGACGGTCTTGTCGGTTTTCGTCGCGGGTCTCAATACGAGACAAGCGGGGGCATTGGAAGTGAAGCAAGCGTGTGACCACGTGCTTCGGGCGCCGATGAATCGGCCAAGATCTTTCATATCTTTTTTGTACGGCAATCACGGTTGTCGTGATAAATCTTGTCAATGCATTTTAGTGTTTTTTGGGACTAGTTTGCACTTGCACCAAACACTATAATGCCTGGTCAAAGGCAACAATCTGTTCACTTTACTGTCACCAAGGCAATTCGCACATGTGGACCGGAAACCAGTGTAAACATTCACACCTTGTCCCAAACCACCACACACGGGACAATCGATTAAGTCGGCTTCACTGTCAGCCATAACTATTGGTTGATTTGGAAGTATATGTTTTAAGCGGTCCTGAAAAAGATAGTAGTGATTACACTGAGATCCTAGTGAATTGCACGTTTATATAAGCGTTTGAAAATCACATATTTGTACGTTGAACGTTGTACGTTCCGATTTGGATCCTTTGACGCGATTGGATCTCGTAAATAATAGTTTTTATTACGTCGGTACGACGTTTTTTCCACTATGCATGACCGAAATAACTATTTTTATTTGCAGCCTGGTGAATTTCACAACATCTTGATATATTTATCGCCCTATTATGAATTTTTTGTATTTTTATATTTTATTTCGTCAAATAAAACTTTTTCATGTGTTTATTTTCCAATTTGCATTAAAGATTTAATTTATTTGGAGGTTTTATTTGTCTTTTTGACAACAAGACAGGGTTTATACTGTCATTATTGGTTTTTGAAACATTTTTAGGTGGTCTACCACGTTTTCAGGGTAACGGTGTAGTAATTTTATTACTTTTGTTAGTAGCCACTTGAATTTTCTGTGGTTTCCCACATTTTTTAGATGACTGATCAAGTTCTGTATTCTTGCTTCCATCTGTGTGTTGTGGCGTAGCCAAGTTTTTTTGCTACTAGCAACAGGTTTAGTGCTGATTTGTGATGGTATAGCGAGGTTTTCTTCGTTATCAGTATCATTGTCATTATTAGCAAGTGGCCAGCCAGCTGGTTTATCGCTTGGGATGTAAAGTTCATTTCTGAAACATTTACAGGGCCCTTACTTTGTAAAGTGATAGGTCTTGCTATTTCGTAAGCGTTGTTACTAATTTTTTAATAATCACATAGGGACCTTTATATCTGTCTTCTAGTGATTGTGAATATCTGATTGCTGCTTTTGACAATGCATGAGTTTTAATTAGGAATAAGTCATTTATTTCAAATTGCACATCTGACCTATGTTTGTCATAATTAGTCTTTTGTTTTATTTGTGCTTTTTCTTTATTGTTAATCGCAGTTTTCAAAAGGTTAGCCATTCAACTCATGAGCATTCTTAGTGCGTCATGTGGCCTTTCTGGGTCAAAAGGGGCGTCATAAGCATCGTCTCTGTTGTCTCAAAATGGTCGAAGTTCTTTTAGAAATGTCGCCATTGCAGGTGTTATGCCTGTGGGAGCTGATGGGGCAGTACGGTGTGCGAAATTTATGTTTCCAATCACTCAGTCCCAGTGCTTATGTTCAGAACTAAAAATTTGAAGCATTATTTTAATGTTTCTGTTTATTCTTTCTGTATAATTAGTCTGAGGATGGTATGGAGAGGTGCGATTTGGAATAATTCCAGCATTCTTGCATTAAGCATTGTACACATCGGAAACAAATTTTTTGCCGTTGTCAGACACTATATAACGTGGAACACCATAGGTTTGAAAAAATCTCATAATATGGGGAACCAGAGTTAGGTTTTTAGCATTTCTTAAAGGGACCACTTCAACCCATCCAGTTGCATGATCAACAATGACTAAAATAAATTTATTTCTATTGTCGTCATTAGTTTAGGTCCCATTAGATCGAGGCCGATTCTTTTGAATCTGCCAATCTGAGCTGAGATTGGTTGGAGTAAACCCTTAGGCTTCCTCTGTGTAGGTTTGCAGCACTGGCATCTGTCGTATTTTGCAACATATTTGACAGTATCTTGTCTGCAATTTAATCAAAAGAAAGTGCATCTAAGTCTCTCATAGGTGACCACCACCATGTCTTTTACTGGAATAGTTGTCTTGCAAGGATTTGGGGACCACAATTTTAGGTCCAGCTGAATTTTCCACGTCTTCCAGATAAATATCAGATTTGAAGGGGGCAAATACAAATAATACACCATCTCTGTTTAATGTAAACTCTGTTTTGAGCTTTGTGTATTCAGTTGGCACATCAGGCCAGGGAGCATTATCCTCTGGATCAGTTTGCAACCAATCCATAATTTTAGAGAGACTTTCATCGTCTCTTTGCGTTCAAATTCTTTCATTGAAATATTCCAATGATAAGTATCAGTTAATAAAAATAGTGAGTACAATTGGGATCTTTCATACTCTGCGTCTTGGTCGTGGATTGTGATTTCATCACTTTCTGTGCCAAGTCTGGAGAGAGCATCAGCAACAACATTGGTTTTGCCTCTCCTATAGACAATGTCAATATTTTCCTGTTGAAGTTTCATGGTCCAACGCGCCAATCTGCCTGCAGGATGTTTGCAGTTCATTAACCATTTCAACGCCAAATCGTCAGTCTCAATAGTATATTTGGAGTATTCAATATAGGGTCTGAATTTTTCCACACCCCATATTACTCTTAAGCATTCCAGTTCTGAAGCACTGTAATTTGCCTCTGCGCCTTGTAGTGTACGGCTTGCGTATGCTACAGGGTGCAACAGGTTATCTTTGGGATCTACTTGCATGAGTACTGCACCGAGACCGGCAGCACTTGCATCCATGTGGATGGTAAAAGGAGTTGCAAAATCGGGCAGAGGTAGCACGATATCTTCTGTGAATAGATCTTTCAGAATCTCAAAGGCTTTTTGACATTCTGGCGTCCAAGTGAAATTATTCCATTTCTCTTTCTTATGTTGTACAAAGAAAGGTTTTTGTATTGAATTTAGGTCTTTAATTAAAGGAGCATAGCATCCAACCATTCCAATAAAATGTTGAATTTGTTTCAAAGTTTTAGGGGCAGGGTAATCCAATATTGCTTGGATTTTGGTGTTGTTAGCAGTATATTTGCCAGCAGACACCGTAAAGCCTAAAAAGTCAAGTTGTTTCGCACAAAAGAAGGATTTTGTTGGGCTTGCTTTCAAATTCTTTGCATCTAATCTATCCAAGATTTCCGCAATGTGTTGTAAATGTTCATCAAACGTTTTGCTAAAAATAATGATGTCGTCGAGGTAAGCCAGTGCAAATTTGCCCTTAACCTCACCCAAGATTTGGTCCATCATTCTCTGAAATGCGGATGGTACATTGCACAATCCAAAAGGCATTCTAGTGTATTTGAATGTACCTTCAGGTGTCGAGAAAGCTGTTTTATTTTGATCCTCTTCAGTTAATTTGATCTGGTGATAACCCTTTGTTAAGTCTAAACTTGTAAAGAAATAGCTACCTCCGAGAAAACCTAATATCATAGATATTGTAGGCATAGTGTACACATCTTTAATAGTTTGCTTATTTAGCCACCTAAAATCGATGCATAATCTGTAAGTACCGTCTTTTTTGGTGACAATTACAGTTGGATTTCTGTACGGGCTCTCACATAGCACTACAAATCCGCCTTTAATTAAAGTGGCCGTGAGTTGGTTTAGTAACTGAGTTTTTGCAGAATTGCAAGGCCGCTCTTTACATTTAAATGGTTTTGCGTCACCAGTTGGAATTGTATGTTCCAAATCTGGGGGGGAGAAAACTTCGAAGCCCCGTCTCTTCGTGGCCTCCCCTGGACACTCCGCTGTAGCACTTTGTTTTTCCGCTGCAGTGGTGCTAATGGGCCTTCTGGTTATCTGTCTCTTCTCTTTTTCGCTCCTCTTTCTCTTCTGTGGCTTTTGTCCTTTGTGTTTTTGATAAATTCTTTGATAATGTAAGACTGCATTCTATTCTGCAATAGAATGTACGAATGTAGTGTTTATCAATGGTCAAATGTGTTGGTCTGTGTCAGATTTATATTGGTCAGATTTAGTATGTCAGTTTCAGTATGTCAGACTAGAAGGCCCCGTGGAAATTCCATGCTTTAATTAACATTCAGGAAAAGAAATTTATTTATTTATTATGTATTATTATTATTATGAGTGCAGAAAGTGAAAATTCTAGTTAAATTCTAGAAAATCTTGTAAAATCTTGTTGAAATCCCTCTTAAATCTTATCCCGTAACGTTTAAATTACATCAAATCTCATCCAAACCCATTAATTTTTTTTGAAATCACATCAAATTCCATTAAATCTCCTAAAAATTGTTGGCAGAAGTTGTAGGTCAGTGTTCCCATGCATTGTTGGGAGAGAAAACTTCCAAGCACAGCCTCCTCGGTCTCTCCTGGGTTGTCCATGGTAGCACTTTGTTTTTCCACTGCAGTGGTGCTAATGGGTCTTTGGGTTATCTGTCTTTTCTTCTTTTTGCTTCCCTTTCCCGTCTGTGACCTTTGTCTTTGTGTTTTTGACCAATTTTTTGATAATGTAATGCTCCATTCTATTCTGCAATGGAATTTACGAATGTAGTGTTTATCAATGGTCAATTGTGTTTGTCTGTCAGATTTATATTGGTCATATTTAGTATGTATGCTCTATGCTCTAATCCGGTGGAACAAATCTCATCCAAACCCGGGGGAGAAAACTTCCAAGCCCAGTCTCCTCGTGGCCTCTCCTGGGCACTCCACTGTGGCCCTTTGTTTTTCCACTGGAGTGGTGCTAATGGGTCCTCTGTTTATCTATCTTTCCTTCTATTTTTCTTCTGTGGCTTTTGTTTTTGTATTTTTGACTAATTCTTTCATAATGTAAGACTGCATTCCATTCTGCAATGGAATGTACGAATGTAGTGTTTATCAATGGTCAAATGTGTTTGTTCATGTTAGATTTATTGTAGGTCAGAGACCGCTCTAACCCGGTGAAACAAATCTTATCCAAATCCATTACAAAATTGTTCCGACAGAAGATGTAGGTCAGTGTTTCCATGCTCTAACCCGGTTGAAAACAATCTTATCCAAACTTAAACCTAAACCCTAAACTTAAATTAACATTTAAATCCCATCATCTTGAAATTCAAAACCCATGGAACATTCGTGCAACATTCCTTGCAACATTCGTTGCTGCGCTGGGCAACGCCGCTCTGACCTGGTGAAACAAATCTCATCTAAACCCATTAATTATTATTTAAATCATATCAAATCCCATTAAATCAGATCAGCCTTCCGAAACTAATCGACCCGACACTACTGATAATCAGAGAGAGAACCACGTGGATATTTCGAACAATTTTCCAAATATTTCCAATACAATGGCAGTTCCCCAACAAGTTGCTCAACTTTTGGCAAATGCTTTTCTATTAGATCCAACTAAGATAGTGGATCTTGCGGGATTGCAGGCTGAATTAGATCAGTTTGCTCAGTGGAAATTGGATGTGGAAAACCACAACCAACAAGAATTGGGCGCTGCGCAAACGCAAGTCGACAATGCCGTTGCCGACAAGCAACAAGCGCTTATGGACTTACTAGTGGCCCAACAAGCAGCTGTTGCTACAAAGGACCAATACAGTAAAGACATATCAGCTTTAAAACTACAATTGTCGACGCCCACCAAAAGTATGGGCATCTACGTCGACAAATTGGACTCTGTCGCCAAACAAGCGACACAGGGTAATACGAGGCCGATGGAATCAGCGATTCTGTCGGATAAAATTAAAAAAATTAAAATTACGCGTTTCGACGGAAACAAACTAAAGGCACGACTCTTTTTGAATCTGCTCACAAACCAGATTTTTGCATACGCAGCATTCAGAGACAAGATTGTACAATTACATCTGGCATCATTCTTTGAAGGTGATGCCGCAGAGTGGTTTCAGAGGAACGATTTCCAAACTTGGAAGGAGTTTAATGAAAGTTTT
Source organism: Strigamia maritima (assembly GCA_000239455.1). Classification (NCBI taxonomy): domain Eukaryota; kingdom Metazoa; phylum Arthropoda; class Chilopoda; order Geophilomorpha; family Linotaeniidae; genus Strigamia; species Strigamia maritima. The sequence continues at coordinate 14,321 of JH430896.1, read as the reverse complement.
AGAAAACGTTTTGCCCCATCAGACGAATATCTACGGGAAGAAATTGATAAGGTAAAGCAGACTGGCAACGACACTCACACTGAAATCTTGGAAAGATTACAACGGTTGTTCGAGCAGATGACAGTACCCATTCCGGAGGAAGAAAAGATGATCTACACTCTGAAAGCAATGTCGGCGTCTGCTGCCAGACTAATCAAATAATCCATAACATTGGATTGCACTTGGCCCAAACTGTGTTCAGTTGTGCCAGAAATCGAGCGAATGGCGAAACTCGAAGAGTGCCAAAAACAAAGGGGTAAAGCCAAAACTGTTGTCGAAACCCCTAAAGCAACCTCAACCCCTACAGAAACGAAACTGCAGGAGGATAAGTCGAAAAAATTGTTTATTGACCCAAAGAACCAGGGACGAGCAGCTGCAATAAGTGCGGCTGCAAAAGCGAAAATCTCGAACATCTTAGGAGATGCTCAAGCAGCACCCACCAATGGCAGCTGCTACAGGTGTGGTGGGGGCCACTTCATGCGGGATTGTAAATTCAAGCCAGAAGACATGCACAAAGAGGCCAAAGCCAAAAGTGAGAAGGTTTTCTTGGTTCAAACAGAACTAAATAAACAATTGGAGGAGTTAGATGTTGAAGACTCTGAGGAAGAGTCAAAAAACAAGAAGCAAGTCCTAGAATAAAGATTATAATGGAGGCTTGCTTAACCTTAAGTAATTTTCTCAGTCCAACTGATTTGGATTTGGAAGACCCTATTTTTAACAATATTGACACAAACCAACCTAATCCTTTAGATGTGTTAAAATCAGAACCCAAAGTGGACACACTGATGGTTAACATTAACCAGAAAAAACCAGGCGCTTTGCCATACTTAACCGTCCAATGCAAAAGCACTATTTGATTGTGGGGCTTTAAGGCCTTACATCAGTGAAGCAATGCTTAAGCATTTAAACATGCTTCACCTTGTCGAAAGAAGCAATGACAACACTGTTGTTGTCACAGGTGACAGAGTCACCAAATCTTTTGGTTCATTACATTAAACATGTCATGGAGAACTGGGAAAGGACTTGTTAGATTTTCAGTCCTTCCATCAGCATCCAAATATCTACTCTTAGGAGGTACCTGGATGGAGGAAAATGGAATCGTTATTTCAATGCCCTCAAAATGTTGGTGGCACATCGATTTCGATGAGGATCAGTTCCCATTCGAACATCCACCTTCTGCAGCCGATATGGCAGCAGCAATTCTTGATAAATTCGAAAGAGAGCTCAATATTGAGAAAGAATCCAAAATGAATCTAGAAGATTTAACAAAGCATTTGTTATCCAAATGCAGACTACAAGGCAAAGAATATGAAAAACTTTGCAAATTGATCAAAAATATGAAACTACTTTTGATGAAAATGCTGGTTGCCATCCAGATTTGGAACATAAAATTCCAACTGGGGATGCCAAACCATTCAAATGTAAAGAGCGGCCTTGCAACCCTGCAAAAACTGAGTTATTGAACCAACTCACGGCCGCTTTAATCAAAGGAGGATTTGTGGTGTCATGTGAGAGCCCATACAGAAATCCAACTGTAATTGTCTCCAAAAAAGGCGGAACTTACAGATTATGCATCGTTTTTAGGTGGCTAAATAAGCAAACTATTAAGGATGTATATACTATGCCGACAATATCGATGATATTAGGTTTTCTTGGGGGTAGCTATTTCTTTACAAGTTTAGACTTAACAAAGGGTTATCACCAAATCAAATTAAGTGAAGGAGATCAGAATAAGACTGCTTTCTCAACACCTGAAGGAACATTCAAATGTACAAGAATGCCTTTTGGATTGTGCAATGCACCATCCGCATTTCAGAGAATGATGGACCAAATTTTGGGTGACATTAAAGGCAAATTTGCCCTGGCTTACCTCGACGACATCATTATCTTTAGTAAAACATTCGATAAACATTTGCTACACATTGCAGAAATCTTGGATAGATTAGATGCAAAAAATCTAAAAGCAAGCCCAAAAAAATCGTTACTTTGTGCGGAACAACTTGATTTTTAGGTCTTTACGGTGTCTGCTGGCAAATATACTGCTAATGACACCAAAATCCAAGCAATATTGGATTACCCTGCTCCTAAAACTTTGAAACAACTTCAGCGTTTTATTGGAATGGTTGGATTCTATGCACCTTTAATTAAGGACTTGGATTCAATACAAAAACCTTTCTTTGTACAACATAAGAAAGAAAAGTGGAATAATTTCTACTTGGACACCAGAATAGTCCAAAAGCCTTTGAGATTCTGAAAGATCTACTCGCTGGAGATATCGTGCTACCTTTGCCCGATTTTGCAACTCCTTTCACCATTCACACGGATGCAAGTGCTGCCGGTCTCGGTGCAGTACTCATGCAAGTAGATCCCAAAGATAACTTTTTGCACCCTGTAGCATACGCAAGTCGTACACTGCAAGGCGCAGAAGCAAATTACAGTGCTTCAGAACTGGAGTGCTTAGGAGTAATATGGGGTGTCGAGAAATTCAGACCCTATATTGAATACTCCAAATACACGGTTGAGACTGATCATTTGGCCCTCAAATGGTTAATGAACTCTGAACACCCTGCAGGTAGATTGGCACGTTGGGCCATGAAACTTCAACAGGAGAATATAGACATTGTCTATAGGAGAGGCAAAACCAATGTTGTTGCTGATGCTCTCTCCAGACTTGGCACGGAAAGTAATGAAATCACAATCCACGACCAAGATGCAGAGTATGAAAGATCCCAATTGTACTCGCTATTTTTATTGACTGATTCTTATCTTTGGAATATTTCAATGAAAGAGTTTGAACAAGCTCAAAGAGACGATGAAAATCTCTCTAAAATAATGGATTGGCTACAAACAGACCCAGAGGACGACGCTCCTTGGCCTGACATACCAATGGAATATACAAAACTCAAAACATAGTTTACTCTAAACAGGGATGGTGTACTATTCATTTTCGCCCCCTTCAAATCAGATATTTATCTGGAAGATGTGGACAATTCTGCTGGACTCGAAATTATGGTTCCAAAATCTTTGCAAAACAAATGCTTAGCACTAGTACACGACTATTCCAGTAGTGGACATGGTGGCGGTGACGTCACGTTCGAAAGACTTAGACGCTCTTTCTTTTGGGTCAATTGCAGACAAGACACTGTCAAATATGTCGCAAAATGCGACAGATGCCAGCGCTGCAAACCCATTCAGAGGAGACCAAAGGGTTTACTCCAACCAACCTCAGTCCAGGTTAGCAGATTCGAAAGAATTGGCCTAGATCTGATGGGACCTAAACCGAATGACGTCCAATAGAAATAAATTTATTTTAGTCATTGTAGATTATGCAACTGGATGGGTTGAAGTGGTTCCGTTAAGGAATGCTAAAATCCTGACTCTGGTTCCCCACATTATGAGATTTTTTCAAACCTATGGTGTTCCACGTTATATTGTATCAGATAATGGCAAACAATTTGTTTCCGATGTATACAATGCGCTATGTGAGAATGCTGGAATAATCCCAAATCGCACTTCTCCTTACTATCCTCAGACTAATTATACTGAAAGGATTAACAGAAACATTAAAATAATGCTTCAAATTTTCAGTTCTGAACATAAACACTGGGACAGAGTGATTGGAAACATAAATTTCGCACTCCGTACTGCCCCATCTGCTACCACAGGTATAACACCTGCAATGGCGACATTTCTTAAGGAACTTCAACATTTTGGGACAACAGAGACGTTGCGTACGACGCCCCTTTTAACCCAGAACGACCGCATGACGCACTAAGAATGCTCATGAGTCGGATGGCTTCTCTTTTAAAAACTGCAATCAGTAATAAAGAAAAAGCCCAAACAAAACAAAAGACTAATTATGACAAACATAGGTCAGACATTCAATTTGAACTAAATGACTTAGTCCTAATTAAAACTCATGCATTGTCCAAAGCGGCAATCAGATATTCTCAATCACTAGAAGACAGATACAAAGGTCCCTATGTGATTATTAAGAAAATTAGCAGCAATGCTTATGAAATTGCAAAGCCTATCACTTTACAAAGTAAGGGGACTGTAAATGTTTCAGAAATGAGACTAAGCCAGCTGGCTGGCCTATTGCCGATATCGATGATGACACTGAGGAAAACCTCGCTGCACCATCACAACCTATAATTATTGCTAGTAGCGACAAAAAGTCTGCTGCACCGCAACACACAGATGACAACAAGGACACAGACCCTGTTCAATCATCCACCAAAGGTGGAAACCCACAAAAAACAGTGGCTAATGACAGGTAATAAAATTACCAAACCATTGCCCAGAAAACGTGGTAGACCACCTAAAAAAATTTCGAAACCCAATAATGACAATATAAATACTGTCTTGTTGCCAAAGACACAAATAAAACCCCCAAATAAGTTAAATCTCTAATGGACTTTGGAAAAGATAAATATAAAGAAATTTTATTGAAAACAATGAAACGAAATTACAGGATTTCATAAAATAAATGCGATATAAATGTCAAAGGTATTGTGGAATTCATCAGGCTGTAAATAAAAGTGATTGTTTCGGTCGAAACATTGCGAAAAGTCGTATTGACGTAACGCGCAAAAATAACCATTTGCAAAATCCAATCAGAAGACTGGATTCGTCGAAACGTCCAGCGTACAAATACGTGACGTTTTCAGCGCCTATATAAACGCGCTGTTTGACTCTCAAACCATCAATTCATTCTGATCTCAGTGTGAACACTTCTAGATCACCGGTTGACCGACATAAATTAAAAAAGGACTTTCAAACTTTCAAACCAACTAATGATGGCTGAAAACGACGCAGATTTCATGAACTGCCCTGTATGTGGTGGTTTAGGACAGGGCGTAAACGTGCACACCTACCTGCTTCCGATCCACGTGTGCAAATTGCCTTGGCGACGGCAAAGTGAATCCTTTGTTACCATCAACCAGGCATTTCCGAATGTTTGGCGCAAGCGCCAACAAACCGCAAAAAACGTTAAAACGGATTGACGAGATCTATCACGACAATCGAGATTGCCGCGCCAAGAAAATTAGAAAGTTGATAGCGGATTCTTCCGCACCAGAAGCGCAGGGACACATGTTGGCTTCCCTGCCAATGCCCCCGCTTGCACCATTTCGAGATCCAAGAAGGAAATCGATCAGACCATCAAATTCCTCAACCAGCATGCATTTTGCGACCAACAAGGCCCAACACACAAACCATTTGGAGCAGTATTCTGCCCTGAAAATTCCTTTGGACGAGACAGAGGTGAAGCGCCGAATGGCCGCCCGCCTAGACCTCTCGGAAAAAGCAGTCCGTGTGCAATTACACAAGGACAATAAAACGCACTAAATGCTGCAAGAATTGCCAAGAAATATCCGGAAGGAAGAAAAGTGGTGGACTTGGTCCAGAAAATCGAAGAAGCAAAAATTACGGACGCCACTAGAGTTGCAAAGTCTCAAAATGAGATTTTAGCAAAGCACAAAAGAGATAATGATCTCATGTCTCTTATTGCATCCACTACATCCCAAAAATTGAAAATGGAGCAGACTGAAACACTGGAAGCAGAAAAGGAGGTCGAACAG
>JH430893.1:1382-23329 GCA_000239455.1 Strigamia maritima | reverse complement strand
TATTTTCATTTTAATTTCATCTGAGAATTGTGCACAAAATTGTATTTTTCTTTGGTATTTGGCCATAGAATATGTTTCTGATTATAACATAATATTAGAGTGAAATGTTAACTGATCTTACCTGTATTTGTCATGTCTTATGATATTTTGCTTGTTTAAGTGTATCTTGTGACATGCAGTCATGATGTCATAAAAACTTGTCATTTGACCATGTTCTGGTCTGGGTCCCAAGCTAGATACTCTTGGACCCGTGCCTGTACCGCCAAGATGGCGCCTGTTATGCTGCTTGACCAAATAAAGGATGTTTTGCAGTTTTTAGAACTTTTAAGTGTGAGTTTGGTCGCATAAATTATTTAATTGACTTTATATTGTTTCCGGCACTATAAGCGGTTTGTCCGCGGCCAGCCAATGCTTCATTACCGCCCATTACGAGTGCCGAGGCCCGGCACTGACGGCACAAAGCTGTCCGCCATTTGCAATCATCAGGAAACTTGCATCTTGTGTTTTTAAGCGGTTTTTGAGGAATTTCACCAAAACCGCTCGGCCTAAAATTATGATTTCACTGCTGGATACTATTTGGACCATGCTGAACCGATCTGCTAGGTCCCGAAGCCCAAATTTTGCAATTTCGAGCCAACTTTTTGGTCGACGGGAATTGCGTCAACTTTCGGCCGCAGCCGGGCCACTTGCTCCCGCCGAGCCGAACTCGATTTTCCATCGAAAATCAAAAGTGCCATTTTTCAATTTTTCATTATTTTGGCCAACTGCAAATTTCCCCCACAGTTGACCATTGCCTGAGGAAGGTCCACACGTACACCTTCATCACTAAACGCACTATAATCACCCTGTTACACGGTTCTTAGGACACAAAAGCACATTTGCACTGAAACTGATGATGCCCTATCCAGTTTCCACATGCAAATCGAGAATTGTGTCCAGTTGGTCGGTAGATTTGACCACTTTTAGCGCGAAAATCGAAAAGAGAACATTTCTTAGTTTTTGCCAAAAAGTCCATAGTGAATTCATATTTTAATAATATATTACCAAAATAATCCAACACTAGCAATCACAAAGCAGTCGCACGTTTCTTTGTCGTAAGAAGTGACATTCTTGCAAAATAGGCCTAAATCCACCACGTGGATTTTCCGACCATCGTGCGAAAAAAAATTCAAATCTCAGATTCGGATCCAGGACGGGCCCACAATTGTGACTGGGGCGGTTTGCACAGTCCCTACTTGGGGGAATAAGAGGACTGCGCTGGACGCCTTCGTCATGTGAAATAGCAGAGACGAAGCTGTATTTGGGTGTTTGGTCTTTATTACAGTTGTCTAGGGGTCTGCGTCAGCCTCCACCTGCTACTCATATGCCTGTACCACCGGTATGTGCTAATCAAACCCGACCCGCGGGCTATGGCGGTTGAACCAAGGACCGCATGGTCAAAATAACTAAATACCATTCTGCAACCCGATCTACGGACTTGCAGCCACTGTTCTCGCTCATGGAGGTGGGACCCAGAGAACTGGGAACCCGAGCTTCATAGGGGAAACCAGGGAGTTGGCAGGCCAATGCATGACTGCACTGGTTGCTGGCTCACTAACAACTGCTGTCCCTGAATCCGCTCTGCCTCTACCTGCCTTCCCTCACTTCCTGTCTTGACCAGAAGTGGTCATGTCCGACCAGTCCATTAGGGAGACACGACCCGGGCCGTTGCCGTGCGTGCGCCTGGGTCGTGACACGGTCACAAAAGTATCATTGGATCCAAAATCCTAGTGGGTCCTATTGTGCATTTTTAACAACAAAAGCACATGGATCCATTTTTTAAAGTAATTTGGACCACAATTTTCAAAACATATTCCTGACTTTTCCATTTTTTAAAAAAAATGAATAAAATTAAAAAATTCGAAAATAGTTTCTTTTTACTTGAATTCACTTGGTGCGAATGTTGTGACGATCTGGCTTTTCAGAACTCGGATATTAAGCAATATCGAGAAAATATCTAAAAATGCAGAGTAATCAAACGTCGAAAAAGAACTTGCATAAAACCTCCACTTATCGAAATAAGAACATAAAACCATAAAAACAACAGGAAAATCCGGAGACTTGCGTAAACTGGATCGAAAATGAATCATAAATAATTATAATAACACAGGAACTTTCACAAATCATAACATTTATTCCGGATCATGCGGTAAATGACACTGATTTACGATCGGAATCGATCATAAATCAGCCAAAGAGACTGTGGAAACTTTACAAATAAATTAGTGAGAAGAAACTGGTTAAATGGAATCAAAGAGATTCCTGGGCCAAAGAAATGGCACTCCGCATTATAATCAAACACGTTGTTTCAAGTGACAGTTAACAATCCCTCCGATACGGTAAGAATTGTAACCCAGTCAGGGTGATCTCAGCATAACATTGCAAAGCCATACAATAAATTCACATACAAAAGTAACAAGTTATATTCTCAGTATATATACCTTCTGCTTTTTATGGCAGGTAAGCTACGGACTTTACGGATTTAAATCCTGCCGGTTCACAAACTACAAGGTGATACAGACTCTGAATTCACAGGTACAGTTATACACAAACAATCACACAGATTCACAAAATTTCTCGTTTTAAACTTGGTGCGATTTTGGTAAATCGCGCCCTCTAGAGGCCAATTACAACTTACTATGGTATTGAACCGTCACACATCATCCCGTGGAGAAGTGAGTGCGTCCCACCTCACAAGACATACTCATGAGGTTACTCAAACATGGCGATAAGTGAAGTTATTGAGGAATTTATTTAATTCTCACAAATGGTCACACGGATCGCTGGATTCAATATTTGATTAAACGTTGTCTTTTAAGATTTGGTTAGATTAATATCCTAAACTAGTTTTGAACTCCATTTTACCTTTATTGTTTAATAATGATAAAGTTAAGTTTCATTCATAACATCTGTTCGAGTGAATTTCTATTATTCGTCAATAAAGTGCACATCTTTTAATGAATGAAACAAACCCGAGTTTTTACCTTCATACTTCATTCATATGAATTATTTTAATTTTTCATGAAGTATTTTTTAAATCTCTGAAATAGGAGAAATAGTAAAATAGGAGAAATAGTAAAATAGGAGATAAGAACAAAATTGTTTTCATCATTTTTCTTTACCTGATGATAATAATTCAAATAAACATTAATTTATAATATAAATTCAAAAATATAACTTTCTGTTTACGTTTAATATGTTTTTATGTATTAATACACTGTCCAGTTGGACAGTTAACCTAACATCTCTATTTAATCTAATGGAGATTGCGGTCTGATAATTTAATGTCTTTGTCTTATATATTCATATTTAAATTACCTGGACAAAAATAAATTTTAGGTAAAATTTATTTGAACATTCTTTCTACTTCTTCTACTTAAAAAGTACGGGATTAGCAACCATTATCTGGATTGAATATTAATTTCAATATCCAATTTTTCGTATGAAAAAGTAGCTTTTTTAGTTTTTCAACCGGGAGAAAAGTAGAATATTCTGATATTTTGGTCTTCTGACACCGGATCATAACTTGGTGATTGGATAATCAATTTAACAGGTGACTGATAATTTCGTCGGTCGGAACTAGGAGATCTAGTCCTGGCTCTGTTAGGAGATTGTATAATCGATTTAGCAGGCGATTGAACAATTGATCTAGCTGGCGATTGAACAATTGATCTAGTAGACGAATGAACAATTGATCTATCGAGCTATTGAACAATCAATCCATCGGGCAATGGTTGTTTCAGGCTAATTTCCCTTGTAGAATTAAGGGTCACCTGGATAGGTGTTTGTCTATTTTGGTAATAACTTTTCATACTTTCCCCCTGTTGAGGTAAAAGTCTCTTTTGAATAAAGTTATCTTTTTTAAGAGTTGATCCAGGTTCCTTTGGACCTTGGAAAGTTTTATTGGAAACTGCTTTTACAGATCTCGTAATTGATTGTATTCCCATAGAATTGGTTCTAGATTTAATTTTCTTTGTATTATTTCGAAAATTTCTCTTATAAAGAGTTTGTAACATATGTTCCAAAACAAGATCTTTCATCGCTTCCACTATATAGTGTCTGGCTTCTTCAATGTTTGAAAAATGATTATTTGGCAAACTATACAATCTGCAAAATTCAACTAAATTTTGTGTATCTTGAACAAAATAATTTTTCTTTGATAATTGTTTATTAATATTTTCAGTCAAATTGTTTATTATTGGTTGATAATTACATTTAGAAGTAGTCGCATATGCGGGTGTTCCCTCTATCAAAGGTGTGGAAAAGGGCATCGTATTATCGACTATCCTGGGGGTTGAGGTTTCCTCTACCTCAGCTTCGGTACTTGGTCTCATAGTCATCTTCCTTCTAAGTATTTGATTCGGATCTAAAAATGACTACTGATTGAACTTTCTTCTGGATTGGGTTATATATCCCTGTCCTGATGTTCAAAACGTTCTCTATATTGTTGTGTCCCCAAAAGACACCTAAGATAAATATCTTATAAATATAAATATATATGGAAAATGGAGAGTCAATGATATAATCATAAACTCCCGAAACTTCAGTAAATCAGTTATACTGATAATATTATAGTTTCAATTGATTCTAGTTAAAATAGAGGGCGCTTGTTGCGGAGTTGTGAATGTTTGACCAGTGAAGTCGCCACTGTCCAGTAATTAAAGGATTAAGATAAACAGTGGCTATATAAACTGCTGCACAGGAAGTGCAGGGGCTTCTTGAATCATTCTTATAACATTACGGATAACAACATACACTTGCGCTTAAACTACCAACTCCGACAAGTAGTAGGCTTAACACTAGTGTATGAGTTCGGACTAGCCAGCCGAACTAGCACAATCGATCGAGTTCTGTGGTAATTATAATATTTCTTAATATTAATATGTTTCTTTACTATTTAACTTGTGATAAAGGCAAAACTTTTGGCGCGAGGAAAACCAGCACACTGTGTGTAAATGTAGCGATTAACACTTCTATCCCCGCTCAGCGAATCATCGCACCGCTGTAAATGTGATAATATCACCTTGTTCTTGAACATGTTGTTCGAGGAGATATTATCTCGATGTGTGATTCCTAAATCACCTAGACGTAACTACGGCCGCGATATAAGTCCTATAAACGGCATTCACCTGCGTACAGTATTTAAGGAACCACGTGGCTTCGGAAGAATGCACGTTAGATCGAAGGTAGGGTTAACCCTATCTATAAGTCTAACACATATTGGTCACAACCAATTATCGATAAACAATGATACTCGAACATTGTTTATTCAAATAACCGATGAACAAATAACCTCAGACTAAATATAAATTTAGTGCTTTCTCAGGTAGTTTAATAATTGTTTAATTGAATGTTTAAATAAATATACCTTAAAATTAAATTACTTGACCAATTATTATCATTTCACTATTGTATTATCTTACGGTAAATTGGGAACGCAGCACTTGGGACCAGTCCGGGATTATTCAAGTTTATTAGAATAAATTAAAAATTAGACATTGGACAAAGTTAGATTAGTTAAAATCAAAATTAGGGGGATAATGCTAGCTGATTCGGTGGGGAGGCCAAACTTGAGAAAAGTTACGAGTGGGTAAAGAAAGTGAGTCCAATATGTGGAATCAAAAGGTAGAATTTTGGAGTGTATTTTTCTTAACTGAAGAAATGAGTAGTTTTTGTATGTTTCCTGGTCGACCGACTATAAATTCACAAAACTCGGTGTGCGGCTGATGACGACTTGTCAAAAAACGAGAAATCAATTGGCTGTCCAATCGAGTTGAGTGTCCGCCGGTCTTCCACGGGAATAGCGGAGACAGCTCATGGAAAGGTTTCGAGAAGCACGAAAAGATTTTTGCCGAAAAATTCGACAGAACGACGATAAATTTCAAAAAAACTCATTTTTGACTGATTATTGAGTAAAGTTCTTCCTAGCGGATCGACTATTATTACACCCAAAGTTATAAAGAATAGTATTAAAAGGGAAATAAATTATTTAAGTCAAGCACTTTATTAATAAGTATAATCTGTGAGATAAATAAAAATCGGAAAAAATGGTTTTCACGGAATTTATAGACAGTGTAAATCTCCATGGAAAGTCCACAAATATAGTAAAACTATTTTTCTTATGTACTATTCAGAAAGAAACAATTTATTGAAGAAATAAATAAAAAATGAATTTTATTATTTTACAATTATATATATTATATATTTTACAATTTTACAATTTTCAAAAAAATATTTTATTTTACAAAAAATATTTTATTTTACAAAAATATTTTATTTTACAAAAAATATTTTATTTTACAAAAATATTTTATTTTACAAAAAATATTTTATTTTACAAAAAATATTTTATTTTACAACGTGGTTAGGGTTAAAATATTTTACAGCGTGGTAAGGATTAGTGTAAAAAATGTAATCATACATAGACACGAACCTAACAGGAAGCTAGAGGCGAATAGTCTGTTCAGACACGACAAAAGTCTAAACCAATAGGACCACAGGAAACAAGATAAACTCTACGTCATCAACTCCAAATATAAAGAAGATTAGCTTGTGGGCACAGGACACATTCAGTCTTTAGACAGCGACAAGATCACTTGTTACTTTCTTTGATTACAATCAAACCATACATAAGATTCAAATCTTGTATACACATTTAGAAAATAAAAACCTAAGAACACAGTTGAAAATTAATTAAAATCAATAAAGGATTTCCATACCTCATAACGCAGATTATGTCAAACACAAGGATGACTACGCGTAGTGGACTACCCTACGGAATTGGAAGTGATCTGTTAACCGACCAAGAACGCGAAAATTTAAGCGCGAACGGAAAGCGAAAAAAGCGTGCAGAGCGCCGAAAAACGCAAGCCGCCCTTGCAGCAGCCCAAGCCGCAAACACTAATAGTCCAACCATAGTCGGAGATACCCAAGAACCTGAAAAAATAAACTCTCAGGTAACACCAGTGGTAACCCCACGGACTTTAACGTCCTCACCAAACCCCAGCCCAAATAAAAACGCCAATACCATTAAAAAAAGAGGAAGTCCTAAAGATTCCGAACAAGAAAATCAAAGTAACGTACACGGTTCACCAATCAAGATGAACTTAGAGAATTCAACGACTAGTTTACAAACTAATAATTCCACAACTACGACCCATAACACGGATATACAATTATTAAATGATTCAATTACGGATAGTATCCGAAACGAGGCACACCTCTACAACATCGAAATTATTCCTGGTCAATCATCATTAGAATTGCGACAAAGGATCGCTGATGAGAAAAATTAGGAATTACGCTTCATGCACAGCAAAGTCAGAGAACAACAAAAAGAAACAGAAGAAAGAGAGCTCGAACTCTTACGAGAGAAAGAAATAGCTCGAAAGACAGAAAATCGATTAAAATTCAAATTACTATTCATCCAAGAACGGCAACAAGCCGTCGAGAAAACACTAGCTTTCCAGCAACAGGTAAAAGAGAGCCAAGAAAAGTTCGACGATCTGCCAAAACTATTTGAAAAATTGAATCAAGAAGAAAATGATCTTCAGAAAAGATATAAAGATCAAATCTTAAAAGAAGAAGCAGAAATGACAGCTCAGTTGAAAAGAATTCAGGAACGATATAAAGAGTTAGAAAATCTAAAAGCTAACCCCATTTTTATAAAAAATGTAGACGAGGGACGCGGATTAGATCCAGCCAAAAATTTATTCCCTGATGCCAATTTAAATAAAAAATATCGAGATACAAATGACCGAATTTATATCCCCGAGCTACAAAAGGTATTTCATAATAAAGGAAGTGACGGAGTCCACAGGGAAACAACCCCAACCAAAGAGAAATCAACTCCCAACAAGGAAGTACCAAACACTAATATCACTGAAGAGGAAGTAAGAAGGATTTTTGAAAAGTTAAATTCAAAAAATTCACACTCATCTCCGAAAAAATCGGAAAACTATTTACAATTTTATAAAGAGCATTGGGAGACCAATAACAGTCGCAACGAAATGATTAAATGGAATAATGCATATTACAAAAAGTATGACGGTACGTGGAAGGCAGGAGAAAGATTTCTCTCTAAAATAATCAATATTGCCCAAACAGTCAAAGCTAATGGCCATGAGGTAATGACCCAACTCTTACCTAGACTCATGGTAGGAAAAGCAAAAGAATGGATGGATGTAGTACCCTGCCCCGACTGGAATATTTTCGTAAAAGAATTTCTTAAAGAATTCGGTGAAACATACGAGGAGAAGATGATAAGATGGACAGGTCTGAAACAAAAGATCGGTGAAGATGTTAATTCTTACATAAATCGAGTACAAGCAATATTCGCATCACTAAAGGAGAAAATCCCAGATAATTGCAAAGACGTGCAAATTAGGGCCGGATTTTCATCTCTTGCAAAGAGAAAGACTGACACATGACTTCGTAAGCGAAGGTGCTCTGTTTACTTCGTCACCTGCCAATAAAGAAACAGAACATGATCATTCCTACGTTACTAGGAGTAGCGCTTCGAGTACGGCAGGTCGAACGAATATGCCTAGTCAAAGACGTACTCGTTCCCCAAGTCATGAAGGTCGAGACATCTCTGTGACTAATAAGTCGCGTAATATAAGAGATGAATCCTTACATAAGGGGACATCTCGGACGCCTATTAATCCAAAACCGCATGAAGGGGAAGGAATCTCAACTAATCAAAGGAGAGAATTTTTTCCCAAAAGGAAGGAAAGGAGTACGTCGCGTCCGGCGTTACGTCTTTCTGGAACTCCAAATTTAACTCTATTACCAAAAAGTGGAGATTCTGAGTCTAGAAACTTCTCTCCGCGGTATAGTCGACCTAGATCTCATTCGAGTTTTAGATCCACTACACGTTTGCCACCAAGGCGACGATCAAATTTTTCGAGACAAAGGCCATCTCCACCGAGATACCGTCAGTCACACAAATCTGGGCCTAATCATTCCTCATATGCGGAAGACATGAATGCCAAGATGTGGGCACAGAATTTGGAATGCATGGTGGGTATTGCAGCTGCTTTAAAACAGGGGAACAGGGGTCCAAATGGGCCTAGTCCCTCGAATTATTTAAAAGGAGCGAAAATACCCACGTTCGATGGTACTCAAGATCAATGTATTCGCTTTCTGAACGCTATAAAATCTGCAGCCCAGGTTAGCGGGTTGACTCTCGACAAAATAATTCATAAGGGGTTGGCGAGCTACCTGCTCGACGATGCCTTTGAATGGTTCGCAGAAAATCAGGACACTTTTACGAATTGGGAGACATTCGTAACCCAGTTCAAGGACCGATTCGGTTTATCGGAAACTAACCGAATGAATATGTTACGCAACATTATTCAAGGTCCTGAAGAATCACTGTATGATTATATTAATAGGTGTAAAACCGTGTGGTCCCAACAGACGGCATTAGGCTCGAAGACGGCTGCCATTGAAGTCTTCTTAAATGCTAATGCTTATGGCAGAAATACTCTAATTTTCTCTGGTCTCAGATCAAAAGAGTTTTAACGCCATTTGTAAGTCAATTCTGACTAATCGTAGTTTATATGATGATTCGGACCCGCCAGCTCAGGGGAGCCAGATGGAGTCCAAAACGGCTGTGGTTGACATCCGTAAACCAAAACCAGTGATTAAAAAATCACCAGCAACGGTGGAAAATATCAAGGTTCTTGCCGAATTACTCCAGAAGAAGTCGGTGATCGAAAAATCGTCCAATGACGAGTCTAATGATGCTGAAATTTTAGGTTTTCCACCTACAGGAGAAAGCAGCGGAACCTGCTGTCGTCAATGATCAAAAACCGGGCAAGTGTTTCTTTTGCTCAAAGCCAGGTCAGCAGAAGAGAGAATGTCATAAGTACCTAGCATGGAAAAAAAGAAAGAGTTAGAAGAATCCTCATATAAAAGGCAGAGTGACCGCCAAGATACCACACCAGCATGTTGTTATTTCTTGTATTTATGCTCGTATTTATTCATTGTAATTTATTATTTGATGTTCTTTATGTTATTCCTTATATTTAATTTAGGGTAATTATTTTGTGAATGTTACATGTAAGCCTCCGTAGTTTACGCACCTATTTTTAGATTTTAAATAAAATTTTCCACTTGCGATTGTGCAGTGAGACCTAGCATATGTGTCTCTTGTTTTTCCTCACTGTTTGAACTCATCTCACATCAAAACCAGTTTAGTTTAACAGGGTTATGGGCTTCAATGTGTTTCCATGCGTTGTCATGAGGTTTTGATGCATTTTTGGTCGATTGTCGGCGTTTTGTGTGAGGACGAGGCCTACTTTGACGTTTTTGGATAGTTTGGTGCCTGGAGTTGGATGTTTATTGTTTGTTTTTAAGAACACATTTAGCGAGACAAACAAAGGTAATAAGTCGATATTTTTACCTTTTGAACTGTTTATTGCCGCTTATCGTGTTTTCTAGTCATGGACGCCATTTTTGCCAAATTTCTTGCGTGATGTGCGCTGTTCTGGATTTTGGATTGTTCCGTTGGCGTAGGACTGGATTTCTACTGTGTCTGCTGTTGATTCTACGGATTTTGAGCCGGAGCAGCAATTTTTTGGACGATTTGCGGATTTTTGTGCCAATTTCTGGACTTTCTTGGACTTGGAGTGTGCGATCTCGGTGCGACCTTCAGGAAGAGAGAGGACAAAATTCACGGACAATTATCAAAGGATTTCAGCAAGGAAGCCTACATCTTGAAGCCGTCGCTCCTTTAGTGGAGATCTTTGCTTTTTGTTATTGTCACTATTTATCCTTTTTAAATTTTTCACCTTCGAGGCTACCTAACTTTAAGGGACTTTTATTTTCATCCCGAGGATCTGGTACATGGTGCCTCTCTTCTCTATCATTTTGGTGGTAATTGTTGCGATAATATTCTTATTTTGAGCAATTTTTCAGTTTTAAAAACAAAGTCAGATTTGACTTTCCAGGTTTCAATTTTGATTGAACAGATGTTTGGAGTTTTTGAGATTACAGATCAATTATTTGTGGTAAATTTTCTTAGATTTGCCAGTTTAAGAAAAATCCAAAGAGTTGGATTTATTGGCCGACTTATTGAACTTAGTTTTGACACAGAGAATTTTTGCGAGTTATTGTTGGATTTTTGGATCCGTAGCCATATAATTGCGAGGGTTAGCAATTATTGGTTGATTATTTTGGCTTTTGTGAGGTTTTGGCTCAAGT
The DNA here is from genome assembly GCA_000239455.1 of Strigamia maritima. NCBI lineage: Eukaryota > Metazoa > Arthropoda > Chilopoda > Geophilomorpha > Linotaeniidae > Strigamia > Strigamia maritima. Next base: position 12,082 of record JH430893.1, on the reverse strand, counting down.
TTTGGATTAATTTGCATAAGTTTTGCAAATTAATTGTCTAGATAGGTCTAGTTAATTGAGTTAGCTAATTTGTTAGATTAGTATAATTTTTGGTGTGTTATTCCGAGTAGGATTTAACATTTTTCGAACTTATATTAGATTTTTGGTTTTTAGTTTTCCCTTTATTTAGTCAGTTATGGCAGAAAGAGATGGTGTGCTCAGTTTTAAGAAACTGAACGAGCTGAATTACGTCAGCTGGAAGCGGGATATGTTGGCATGTTTGGCCAGCAAAGGATTTACTGACCCTAAACATGCTGTTGCAGCCGGGGCTACAGCAGCAGATATCACTTTATTTGAGACTAGTCCATCCAAAGCTGGGGTATAATTTATTTAGGTATTGAGGATAAGCTCAAGTGTTTGTTAGATGGTTTGGAGGATCCTGCAGATAGGTGGGACAAACTTGCTAAGACTTATGAGCCAAAGTCTAAGGCACGTATTTTTCGTTTACTAGGGAAATTTCATCTAGCTTAGATGAAAGAAAACGAGAGTATTATTTTATTCCTGAACCGTATCACTCAGCTGGCTAGGGATTTAAGCTTGGCAGGGAAGACGATCCCAGATGACAATATTGTATATCGTATGACGTGCACGTGGCCGTCGCAATATCAAAATGTTGATTGTATTATGCACAGATGGGAAGATGCTCAATTTACTGCTGCAAATGTAGAGAAAACTTTAATTGAGGAGTTTGAAAGCGTGAAATCGAGGGAGTTATTAAGTGTTAGTCCTAATGACAATTCGGGCAGTAGTGCACTTTCAACAAATCAGAAAAATCCCAAGAAGAAACCTAATAAAGATGTAATATGCTTTAATTGTGGGATAAAAGGCCATTATTCGAATTATTGCAGAAAGAAACCAAAAAGGGAAATTAAATATTCAAATTGTGGGATTCAAGGCCATTATGGGGCTTCATGTAGGAAGGGGAAGTCCAAGGGGTCGAATGCAAATGAATCCGTTTCTTTCTCACATTTTTCTGATTCTTTGATTATTGATGGGCTCAATGTTTCGACCACAGATAATGAGTGGATTTGGGATACTGGGTCGGGAGCTCATTTATGCCATGATAAGACTTTATTCTCGGAATTGACAATTGGGAAACCTTATAAAATGAATGCGTATTCTGGGACATTCGACGTTGAGGGGATTGGTACTGTTTGTTTTGATCACATGATTGGCAATGAAATTCATCGGATTACTTTGAATAAGGTCGGTTACGCTCCGAGCGGGAAGCGTAATTTAATTAGTGGGTCGCGTGCAATGCAAGCTGGATGCACGTGGTCTGGGAGATCGTTTGAGATTTTAGTTAGGAACAAACAGAACAGACCAACGTTAAGATTTATCGAGCATAAAGGGTTGTTCAAGTTGAATGCAACCAAGTACAAAGACAATATGTTGAAATTGAATGTTAAACCAGTAGCTAAGCAAAATTTTACGAGTAAAATTAATTTGTTAAAAGCAATGCAGTAGGTGACTTAAAGTTATGGCATTGGAAGTTAATGCACACAGGAGTAGATTCTATTGTTAAGATGTCCAATCAAGAGGTTGTTTAGGGGCTACCTAAATTAAGCAAAAAGAGTTTGGAATGCGTGTCATGCATCAGGTCCAAACAGACCAAGTTTAGGGATAAGGCAAAGCCGGAGATAACAACGAAGTCAGTATTGGAATTAGTGCATTCTGATGTTTGGGGGCCCACTAAATATGAAAGTAGGAGTGGGGACAAGTATTATGTTTCTTTTATTGATGACAAGTCACAAGTTGCTGATTGTTTCGAAGATTTTATTTTATTTATGAAACGTTTAACTAATAATAAGATTAGGAAATTATGTACTGATAATGGAACAGAATATGTAAATGATAAAATGAAAAGAATATGTCAATCCAATAATATTAAGCATGAGTTAACAAATGTATATTCTCCGAGTATGAATGGTGTGACCGAGAGATTTAATTGATCAGCGATTGAAGCATTAAGGTCAACCATATATGATGATGGGATGGACTATACGTGGTGGGCAGAGGTCCTTATGGCGTTTGCTCATGTTAAGAATCGGATTAGTCAGAAGTTACTGAATGGTTTGACACCATATGAAAGACTGTTTGGCCATAAGCCCAATATTAGTTATTTTCGGGTAATTGGCTCAAAGTGTTTTCGATTGTTGCCAAAAAGCCAAAGGGACAGCAAGCTTGGACCAGTATATTGGTGGGATATTGGTGGGATATTGTTGGCATACCAAGGGCTACCGGGTATATGACCCAGAAGATGATAAACTATATAACACACAGGATGTTAGGTTTATTGAGACGTCATATTCAGATGCTACCAAACATACTATCAGTTTTGACAATGGTGATGATCATGATGGGAGAACAAAGTTGTTGCTTCACCTACTAATCCTATTAAGACCCCTATTCTAGCTAAATCAGTGGGTATTTGAGAAAGAGTTGCAAAACAAAGACCCATGACAGGAAAGTTTCCCGGGAAGTTCGATTCCTCTTTGTCTTATGAAGGCAAAACTTTTCGTTCAGCCAAGACTGTTAGGTAGTTTTGCACTGATAATAACATTGAGTGTGCTGATGAGAGTGTTAGATATGCTTTCAAGAATAATAACCTGTTTCAAGGCCTTTGGGATATCAAGGATGTTGCCGTAGGAGGGAAAGAGGATTCATCTCCCGATATGTCTCCTGATGAGGGCACGTCAACATCTAATGTGGACATTAGTGTATATTTTAATGTGCTTGAATGTTCCAATGTGGATTTGTCGAATCCTTTAACATATAAGGAGGCCATAAGTGCTCTTGATAGATCGAATTGGGAATCTGCGATGAACGATGAGGTGGAGATGCTAAGGGAGAGAAATGTATTTAAAGAAGTTGTTAGAATACCGGATTTGAAAGTATTGGACCATAAGTGGGTTTTTTGTAAGAAAGCGTGATGCCAGTGGGAAAGTTGTACGTCACCGTGCAAGATTAGTAGCACGTGGGTTCTTGCAAGATTATGGCAAGGAATTTACAGAGGTGTACAACCCAGTAGTTAATTTTATTATTGTTAGATTATTGTTTGCTGTTTTGGTGTTGTTTCTGAACTGGGTTGATACACATTTAGATGTTAAATGTGCATTCTTATATGGCGAGTTGCCAGAGAATATCTATATGACAATACCTGATGTAGTGCATCCGGACAATAGTAAAGTCTGGAAGTTGTGCAAATCACTGTATGGGCTCAAGCAAGCAGGTCGGCAGTGGTATTTGAAGTTAAGTGGTGAGATAACCAAGTTAGGTTTTTCAAAATTTGTGTCTACTCAGTGTGTGTATCGTTTAGGCTGGAGTGTGGTGATTTTATTTTATGTTGACAATATAATTTTTTTGCTAAAGATGAGGAGACGAAATTATGGGCTGTTGCACTACTGAACAAGTGTGTTGATCTGGGGAAAACCAAAAGATTCCTAGGGATTGATATTATTCGTGAGTCCGGGGGAATAAGGTTTAGCCAAAAGTCTTACATTGAAGGTTTGTTTAAACGTTTTAAGAGTTTTAGTTTCAAAAATGTTAAAGAGTCTTTTAAGGTAGGCATGGACCTCAATGATCTGAATTGTGAGGACGATGTATTGGACGCCAACGAATATCCATATCGAACTCTAGTGGGTATTCTCATGTTTATATCAAAGTACACTAGACCAGACATTTGTGTAGCTATCAATATTTTAGCTAGGTATAATTCTGCTCCTAAGTTAATTCACTGGTCGTGTATTCTGAATTTGTGAAATTATATTGTGAGTACTAAAGAAAAGAGTATTCATTTAGGGAAGTTATTAAATCTGGATGTAGATTGTTACGTAGACGCTAGTTGGGCGACTTCAGTTAAGGATAGGAAATCTATAACCGGGTATTTGATCTGCATAGGGAAGAGTCCTATCATCTGGAGATGTACCAAGCAGAGTTTGGTAACCATGAGTATCATGGAAGCCGAATTAATAGCGTTGTCTGAATTGGTAAAGGAAATGATTTGGTTTAAACGTTGTCTTAATGAAGTGGGAAAAATTCAAGGATTGGACTTCGGTAGTTTTGTCGTTTTGTGACAACAGAGCCGAAATGCATTTTCTTAAGAACGACGTTGAGAACTCAAAAACGAAGTACATAGATGTTAAAATACAATTCGTAAAGGAGAATTATGAATCGAAATTGTTTAGTCTACAATACGTTAACACTAAAGATAATTTAGAGGATATTTTAACCAAGCGTGTTAATTATCAGAAAATTGTGGACTTATGTAAATATTTAGTTATTTATAATCAAGAGCATTGCTCGAATAAATTCGAGCGGGGGAATTTGTTGTTATTTCTTGTATTTATGCTCGTATTTATTCATTGTAATTTATTATTTGATGTTCCTTATGTTATTCCTTATATTTAATTTATGGTAATTATTTTGTGAATGTTACTTGTAAGCCTCCGTAGTTTACGTGGCTATTTTTAAATTTTAAATAAAATTTTCCACGTATGTGTCTCTTGTTTTCCTCGCTGTTTGAACTCATCTCACATCAAAACCAGTTTAGTTTAACACAGCAGAACCTGAAGCGAAGAAACCCAAACAGAATTGGGTGACTCAAGAAAAGTTGATTGAGGTGTTTAATGAGTGGAAAAAAGAACTCACAGTAAGTAATAAGGAAATGTGGCAGAGTGTTCTCGACCGTCTGGCCGGCAGACACAAGGCGTCGACAAGCACAAGTATGTCCTCGACAACAGCTTCGACTAGCAATTCAAAAAACTAGTCATGGGGGTTGACGTAACGACTAAACTTCCGTCCGAGGTTATGGAAACATATTGTGGAATACGTTTGGCCAGGACCCACGAGCACCGTAATGGTGAAAAAATTGGTGGAAATCAAATTTTTGCAATTTTTGGAACTTGATTTTGGACGGAAAATCCGTGATCGCTCGGCGGGACTTGGTGGCCCGGCTGCGGCCAAAAGTATACGCGATTCCCGTCGACTCAAAAGTCGGCCTTAAATATGGTTCTGAGCGCTCCGGCGATAGGCTGGCTGTGTTCCTCGTTTGGTATCTGACAGTAAATTCAGAATTTCGACTCGACTGGTACGCACTGGACATCAAAAATACCGCAATAAGGTGAAAACCAAAAATGCTCCTAATGGTGCTTTGCTGCGGTACGATGTAGGGAACTGGCACTGAATTCCAGCCGCATATGGGACGAGCGGCTTGTGGCTGACTTACGTGAACTTCAATTTGCGCACTACGTCTCGGAATTGGCGACGTGACTTCTCGTGCTTCTTTGTATTATCATGTGTGTTGGGTAAATACTAAAAGTTCATGGTATTGTTACCTATTAGTTAGAGGTTTTGATCATGTGTTATGTTTAACACATTTTTCAGTTTATAGGGGCGAATGTTGGTGTGTAAACTGGAAAATGTGGTTTTTGTGCAATTAAGTTCATTGTGCAAATATTTATTTAGTTGTGTTAATTGTTTAGAACATTGCATTCTGAGATCAGAGGTTTTTGATTTATTGTTTGCTGCCTCTGGTTGTATTGTTTGTTATATTACCGATTGGTAAATTTATTTCATCCTCAGAATGTTGTTTTTATTTTATTAGACAGGTTAAGTGTGTGACTTGATTGTTTTCATGTATTATTTATCATGAGGTGATTCATCCACACCATCTAGATGTAAGTGGATGAATATTGTGCCTGTTTGCTTGTGAAAAGCAAAGTGATGACAGATATGGCATAACTGCACTTATGTTCTATTTTTGGCATACTTGTCATCAACTGATTGATTTGTTCTCTGGTTTTGAAATTAATTTTTATACTCTCTCACTCTCTTCCTGTATATTCACCTGTGCAAATGGCTGCCAAGTTGTGTGGCTCTAAAGAATAAATTTTCCATTGGATTTTATCATGCTTGTGTGAGTTTTTGTCAAGTTTCCATAATAGCAGCAAGTGTGGACAATGAGTGTGTAATGCAGGGCGAATTCAAGTCATTTTGCAGCAGGAATACATGTATAAAGCGAGGCATACTGAGGCAGAGTAGCAGTGTAGCACCTTTAGGCACCAGTTTGATGTTTGTACCTTATGTAGTTTTCTGTGTGCCCAAAGCAAACCAGTTGGGCCAAAATTCTGAATTTACTGTGGGATACTAAGAAAGGTACGAGGAATTCAACTAGCCTATCGCCAGAGCGCTGTGACGATTATTTCGGGCCGACTTTCCGGAGCACGGGAATCGCAGCAACTTTTGGCCGCAGCCGGGCCACCGAGTCCCGCCGAACAATCTCGGATTTCCCATTGAAATTCAACTTTGCAGAAAACCTTGAGAAATCGCTTCCACTGTGATTTCTGGACATTGGAGTGTCCAAAGGTCCTGGCCACCATTGAGAGGTCAACACTTCGGCCGCGTAAAGGCTCTCGACGGCCGCAGACTAACTGCTTATATGCCGCAAGTGAATTAATGCATTTAATTTCGAGAAAACTCACTCTTAAACGGTCGAAACATGTAAAACAACTTTTTTATTTACAGGAGCACTTCACAGGCGCCACCTTGGCTGAACCTGGGCAGGAAGTAGAAGGCCCGAGACAAATTGTAGTCTCGGGCTAAATAAAAGCATTAGGTCACTGCTAAAAATAGCCACTCATCACCTAAGTGATGGAAATGCTTTATAAAATAGAGAACTGATGTCATACATCTAGATTACTTGACATGCAGTTTTCTAAAAAGAGAAATGACAAACAAATGAACCAAACTGGTGCAGAAAATACAGTTTTGACATGAAAACAAAAACTACCAATTTGGTAAACCAGCCAAGATCATTAACTACATTAATAATACCAAAATAACTGTTAATGATCAATAATTACCAAAATAAATTTACAGACAATATCTTAAATGCCTAATTGGCAATTATTATAACACGGGGCCTTTGTTATTAAATAAAACAATTCAGAGCTGTGTTATACAATCTTTGACATAAACAGCCATAATTGGGCTGAAATCACATGTTGGATTTACTAAATACCTACAAAACAGACGTTGACTCGTGCGCCATGGATACAGCTCCGTCAACGGTGGTGTTGTCGTATGACAATGTTCCCGTAAACATCAATCCGACTAGTAAAAGTGAAGGAGTGGATGAGGCTGTTCAAAAAATGACGGCGAGGTTGAGTTACTTATCCATTTACTCGGATAGTTACAATGACCAAAGTTTTGCGAAGAAAGCTCGTAGATATGAGAAACGGGGTAATGCTCGACGGAATTCTTGCCCACGTGGACAAAATAACGTCGAACAAATCTGTCTGTTGTCAGAAGCAGAGGATAGCCCCAGAATGGAGATCACTATTGGTAATCTTACCTATAATGCTCTAATGGATACGGGAGCCACGCAGTGTTTTATCGGCGAACGAATGTTGGCCGCCACTGGGTGTCTGCCGGAATTCATACAGGAAGCTCCAAAAAACATTTGTACTGTAGGAATTGAACCTAAACCAGTGGGTCAAGTGACCTTACTGATTGAATAGGATAATTTCAAAACACCCATAAATTTTTATATACTGAAAGATGATGTGTGTAGTCTGATCATTGGCATAATTTTATGCGCAGGGTCGGGCTAGACCTGCATACCGAGGAAGAATATTTCTCCTGCTCTCGATTTCCAGGTGTACACATCCCCTATGTGCCATACAAATTGGGATTCAGGGAACTTTCTCTGAAGACCCTTCACGTATTTGGCAATTACGAAATTCTTTCTTCTCTAGATTGGGACAAAAAATTAGTAGCAGGAAGTGATTGCACCCTAGCTCAGAGATTGTTACTAAAAGATGTACTGACAAGTGTCAGTGGCGTCTTCAGTGAAAATCCTGGCTGTTCCCTCACTCATGAACACGGCATTACTCTTAAAAAGATGCTAAAATGCCAAAGCATCCGTTTTGGACGTTTAATCCAGCAAAGAAAGCCATAATGATCAAACTAGTCGAGGAACTAGAATCATTAAGACTTATCGAACAGGCAACTGGGGATTTTATAAGATACCCAGTTATTGTGTCGAAACCAGACGGTACATACCGTCTGTGTATCGGTTATCGTTGGTTGAACTCCATAACTGAGATAGAGGCCATTCAGATGTCCAATATTGATCACCTAATCCACAAGTGTGGACAGGCCAAATTTTTTACTTCTTTAGATCTAGTGAAAGGTTATTATCAGGTCAAGATGAAAGAAGAAGATAAACATAAAACAGCTTTCTACACTCCAAAAGGTAGGTATCAGTTTGTTCGCATGCCATTTGGCCTGTGTAATGCTCCCAACACCTTCCAACAGATGATGGAAGAAGTAGTGGAGGGAGAAATGCAGAATTATACGTCAGTCTATCTGGATGATGTTATAATTTACTCAGACACTTGGGAAGAACACATGATTCATGTGAAAACTGTGCTCGAAGAACTTGAAAAAGCCAAATTAACTGTAAATTTGAAGAAACCCAAGTTTGGACAAACTACATTGAAATTTTTAGGGTATCTTATCACCCTAGAAGGGTTGAAGGAGGACCCACATAAAATTTCAGCTATCAGCAAATTTCCAGGACCCACAGATGCCAAGGGCATCCAAAGGTTCCATGGAATGATTAATTTTTCCGTAAATTCATTCCCGATTTCGACTCTATAGCGTTACCATTGATTTCAGTAATGAGCGATAAAGTAGATTTCGTGTGGGGTGAAGCACAGCAACATGCGTTTGATACGTTGAAAGCATTGTTGTGTGCAGATGTTCTTAAAATGCCAAATTTATCACAACCTTTTGTGATATTGACAGATGCTTCTCATCAAGGTCTGGGCGCAGTCCTATGCCAAGATGAGGATGTCTGAAATGAAAAGAAACAGGAATTTATTCCAACTCCGAAACCTGTGGCATTTGCCAGTAGAGTTTTGAGAGGAGCAGAAGTAAGGTACTCAACACTCGAGTTAGAGTGTCTAACGGTGGTTTGGGCCATAGAACGATTCAAACCATACATTGAGTACACTACTTTTATTCTAGAATCCGAGCGCAGGCTCTTAAATGGTTAATGAGTACGCCAGAACCCTCGGGACGTTTTGGCCGATGGGCAATACGAATCCAGAGTGGGGCATTCAAAATAATTTATCATCAAGGCCGATTAAATTGGGTTGCAGATGCCCTCTCACGTGCTGCGTTACTAACTGTGGACATTCCTGCAGACGATTATCTAGAAACGAAAGAACCAACTCGTTACTGGCCCGATTGGAAAGGTAACGAACCAGGTTTAAAATTAATTAAATCAAAAAGTGAGTATTTTTGTAATTGTGAGGTGAAATTTTATCATCCTGATGATCCAGTTGATTCGCCCTCAAAGGAGGAGATCAAATCAACTGAATTATCAGAAGAGGGGGAGGGTGATACAGATGAAGGACAGAAAGTGACGCTATAGCGCATTAACTAATCTTTTAAATGAAATACCACCAACCCGAGTAGATATAATCGCAGAGCAGCGGATAGATCCGTTCTGCATTTTGATTACAGAATATCTCATGCTGGATGATGAACAGAAGAAAGAGAAAAATGAAAAATTCTCGAAGGAATTCAAGGAGAAAGCTAAAGGATTTCTATTGGACGCTCAAATGACAGAGGCCAACACAGAAACTATCGATCCAGATCCACATCGTGTGATTGTAAAGTTTCATCCAACTTTCGAGGAAGAGTTGAATGATTCAGGAGCAGGATTTAAGGCGTACATCCCGCCAACCTTGATACGTCGAATTATCTTTGCGTGTCACGGGCCGAGATATTTAGATGAATTTGCATTTGTATCTCGAACCAACGTTTCTGAAGCATTAGGAAGTTCGGCGATCTTACTTAACGCCGGTCACATTACCATTTGATCCGAGATTATTAAAACAAGCGGTGTCTTTTGATAAGTCACAACCTGAATTATATGTCAAAAATTTGATGGGAGTGTTGGCCCAAGCTCATCAGAACATGTATATAATGATGCCACGAAATTATGAGCGCCATAAGGCATGACATGATGAAAAATATCCTATGTGTGATTTGATAGTAGGAGATTTAGTCTTGAAAAGGACTCACATCTTATCAAATGCAGATAAAGGTTTAACTTCGGGCATGTCCGCAAAGCGAGACGGTCCATGGGAAGTCACCAAGATACTTGGCGGTGGTGCGTATGCGCTCCACAAGTTAGAAAATGGCGCCATCAAAAAATCGCTAAATGTCAAAGATTTACTTCCGTACATTCTGGCATTTCCAATTGAAGTTTGGTCAGAAGACCAAACTAAAGCAATGGATGAAGATCCTGTTGGGGTTTAATGCTCCAGATATATTTATTTATATTATTGTTTATTTGTTTGTTCATGCATTTATTTATAGGCGTTCTCATATAACTAAGTCTGTTATTTGTTTGTATATTTTGCCAACAGATGGCGTCGGTATAACTTTAGGTTTGTCCTGTCTGGTGGTCACATGACACCTTACACTGTCTCATGCCATGTGACATCACACACTGCCTCCAATGCCAGCCAAGATGGCTGCTCATATGTTCCTCTTAAGTTCTTTAGTTTTTTGTAAGTTTTTCCTATCATTTGGCTATTAAATTGTTATGGTTTTTAGTTTTTATTAAACCATTTGAGTTCATT
>JH430887.1:9060-19284 GCA_000239455.1 Strigamia maritima | reverse complement strand
TTGTTGTGGCTTTTTTACTACGAGCCACAACAATTAAAAATCTATGAATGAACTCAGGAATGTCAACAGAGGGTCGTTTTACTATGATGAAGGGTCGTTTTACTATGATGAAGGGTCGTAATTCCCAAGGGAGTATTGTGTAACATGGAGGGAGCACATAGACACTCCTGACCCATATTCGCTCCAACAATGAGTTGCTAAGCAACTCAGTATTGCAGCGAAGTTCCCCTCTAGAAAAACAGAAAAATTTCTCTGTTTTGGAAATTTTTCAAATGATAAATATGGATAAATATGAATAAATATGATGAAATAAATATAAGGAATTGAAATTTATTTTTATTTTATTTTATTCTTCACACCATTGAACCATTGAAATAAAAATGAAATGAATTGAAATAGTTTGAAAATAGTTTTATGTATATTTTTTTCCATAATAACACATGAAACGTTTCATAACACATGAAACGGTGAGCGCGTATAAGTATTTGGGGTTCACTTTTGGAAGAAGCCCCATTAGTATAAGCCGATAAATTCGTAGCAGCCGCCGACGAATTACTAAGAGAAATTGTCGGAGTTCCGGGTCCAGACACCGCTCCCTCAGCGATCGCCGAGAAACTGCCAAGTAAAGATGATGAGGACGTCCCCATGATCGAGGACGAACAGGAACCGGACTTGCTACACTCGTCGGAAGAAAGAGTAACAGAAGAAAATGGAATCCAACCAGCCCCGCTTGCCGCAGCCGAATCTTCAGATGTCGAACCGACAGTAGAGGAAAACGAGATGACGAGCGTGACCCATTTTCGACACCTGTGGTGGTCATGTGACTCAAAGCTATAAAAAGACCTGCTTCGGGAAGTGAAGGCAGATTATTCACAGAACACAACCCAAGGCACACAGGGCATAAACTTCCTCGCCAGATCAGGCCCCGTGTAGATAGATAGATAGATAGATAGAATTGAGTTTATAGACCCAAGCGACGACTGAGGTCATACACGTCTTTTAATCTGACATACTTAAACTGGCATACTAAATCTGACCAATATATATAAATCTGACACAGACAAACACATTTGACCATTGATAAACACTACATTCGTACATTCCATTGCAGAATGGAATGCAGCATTACATTATCAAAGAATTGGTCAAAAACACAAAGACAGAAGCCACATAAGGGAAAGAAGAGCAATAAAGAGAAGAGCAGATAACCAGAGGACCCATTAGCACCACTGCAGCGGAAAAACAAAGTGCCACAGCGGAGTGCCCAGGGGAGACCACGAGGAAGCTCAGGCCCCGTATAGATAGATAGAATTGAGTTTATAGACGCAAGCGGCGACTTAGGCCATACGCGTCTTTTAATATGACATACTTAAACTGACATACTAAATCTGACCAATATATAAATCTGACACAGACAAACACATTTGACCATTGATAAACACTACATTTGTACATTGCATTGCAGAATGGAATGCAGCATTACATTATCAAAAAATTGGTCAAAAACACAAAGACAAAAGCCACAGAAGAGAAAGCGGAGCAAAAAAAAGAGATAGATAACAAGAGGACCCATTAGCACCACTGCAGCAGAAAAACAAAGTGCTGCAATGGAGTACCCAGGGGAGGCCACAAGGAGGCTGGGTTTGGAAGTTTTCTCCCCCACAGGCCCCGTATAAATACAGGGATTGACTGAGGACCCGATGCCACGGATACACACCGAAAATCTCACCGGACTGAAAAGTGTGCCACGAAGGCAGAAATAAGATTCGCCGACGAACCTTTCTCGAACATAAGATAAGGAGAAGTGACTTTTCCTTTTCAGGATTGAACGCACCTAATTAATTTAACCCAGAATTGTAGATGACTGCAGATAAAATAATCAAATTTGGACAACTCCACACACTCCACAAAAACGCAATTTTCGAGTTACGTCGCTGCGACGGTTAGACCGACCACCAAAAGTTGATCCCCATCAAACCGCGTTGCTGGACTAAGGTTGTTTTTGATTATCTATTCGCCAAAATTACAGTGCTTTAAAATTTTTTAATAATTGGATCAGTAGATAGATAGATAGAATTGAGTTTATAGACGTAAGCGACGACTGAGGTCATACACGTCTTTTAATCTGACCAATACAACACCAAGGTGAATACTAAGTGGGTCGAATTGCCGTGGGTCGAAAATGAAATTTTGATTTTCGACCCACTTCTTGTTTTAGTGATGCCGTGGGTCGAATGGTTGCCGTGGGTCAAAATATAAATTGTTTTAATTTTTATTTATGCCTAAGGTCGAAAATGAAACATGAATGATCGACATGCAAATGGTTGGTTGGCCTCACTTGATTGGTAACCACATCCGATGAGGATGTATATAAATCAGGCGCCGCAGGCGCAAAGCAGATTCTGATACATTCCGGTAGTAGTGAATTTTTATTTCAAGTTTTAAAATTTCACAAATAAAATATGCCTAAGGTCGAAAATTAAATTTTTGTAAATTCAAAAAAATAAGTGGGTCGAATTGTAAGTGGGTCGAAATGCCGTGGGTCGAAAATGAAATTCGACCCACGGCGATTCGACCCACTTACCCCGCGCCAACACCAATACCAACACTAACTGTACATTCCACGTACATTCCATTGCAGAATGGAATGCAGCATTACATTATCAAAAAAATGGTCAAAAACAGAGACAAAAGCCACAGAAGAGAAGGCGGAGCAAAAAAACAAGAAGATAGATAACCAGAGGACCCATTAGAAAAACAAAGTGGAAAAACAAAGTGCCACAGTGGAGGCCACAAGGAGGCTGAGCTTGGAAGTTTTCTCCCCAATTGGATCAGTAAATCGGAATCGGGAAAAGGATCATTTATGGTTAGAACTAGAGCGGTATCTGATCGCCTTCGAACCTCTAACTTTCGTTCTTGATTAATGAAAACATTCTTGGCAAATGCTTTCGCAGTAGTTCCGATTCCAGTTTGACTGACCACAGACTTGTTATGACCGTGAACTGACGATTTTGACTGGCACATCGAAAAGACAAGTGATAGCCGCTTTCGCATCATCCTTCGCATGCTTGCAAGAGAAAGTTGGACCGAAAATGCCAATAAACAAACCAAAGTATTAAATTCCATCAAATCGAAAATTGTGCATGCTAACTCAAGTGATGAAGAAGATAATGAAGATGGTTTAGGTTTATGTGCCATTTTGCAACAGAATATTAATGGTAGACTGCATCTAATAGCATTCGCAAGCAGGAGGTTAAATGGGGCCGAGTAAAACTACCCGGCAGTACATTTGAAGGCGTTGGCTTGCATTTTTGTAGTTAAACAGGTTAGCAGGTTTGTGGGGTTCCGATATTTGCTTCGCCATTCAGCGAGTTTTGAAGATAGAGAGCTGAATCAAACACCATTCGATCGCCCTTGCCGAGACGAACAAAATGGCGTGTGTTCCACGTGGCTAGGCCTAACCGTCGCTGAGTTATTAATGGTTTTGCATCGGGACGCCATTTTGGAGTTTGCAAGTTTTTCAAGTTATTTTCATCCCAGTTCCTGAGTCGTATATGCATATGTGGACCACGTATATATATGCAAAAGATGCGGAAGAACACGAGGAACACGATGGTGTTAGCGGCATTTTAATCGGACGAAGCGTCGGCGAGATACAAGCGTTTAATCGGCACGAAGTAGAAAGGAATTTTCCAGTACTTGAAGAAAATATTTCAAATCACCTTTCACTGTGCAGTCAAGGTTATTCAAGGTCACGAGCAGCACTAAAGGTCAACACCAGTGACCACCAAAACATGAAAACGTCCAGAAATTGGCAAAAGAGATGATACCACCAAAATCGAACTGGAAATGGTATCCAATAAATAAAATGATGGCACTTGTTGGTAAGTTACTTTTCAAGAGAAATGTTCTAAGATAATTTATAACACTAAATTTCACTTTCTTGAAGATGAGTATGAAGTTAGACTAAAAAAATAGACCGGTCATGCTACAATTCGAATGCAATACCATACGAAGCTCCAACAGGATTTTTGCCGGAAGATTCAGTTGGAAGTGAACCATTATGCGCCGGCCATCATCGCTCTAGCTGAGCGAAATACATGGTGTATCCGCCGCGGCTACACCACATGGGGACAATATGTGGCCGTCACTTCAATAATGAAGATCATTCTCGACAAGAAGACGAGGCGGAAGTTTAACAAATCCAAGCGGATTTGAGAAATACTCTTATCTCAAGTGGAATCAACTCCTGACAAGGATATATAGACACCTATTGGTATCACAAGTTACCCTAACAAGTTTGTACATGCGGATGCCAGTGGTAACTTAAGACAAGGAGGTGTTAACCGCGGAAGAGATAGCGAAGCAAGTGGCCAACTTGCCATTAGACGATATTTGTAAATTTATTGCATTTTGATTATCTTTAGGCTTATATTTACCGAAATGGCGATTAATCGTCCAACTTGGCAGATGAGAGAAAGTTTGCAGCTCTGGTAGGTTTAGAACTTGATTAGTACGTTTCCATAATTTTCGAATTTTTTTATATGACAAATATTGGATCAACTGGAGGGAAAGACCTCAAGGACATATAGTAAGGCGGGTTATGGAAAACCTGTTCCATACGAAGTGTGGCCAGAAGCGCGTGTTAGAGTGCGAATCATTACCATCCGAAAAGGACGAGTGGCAACCAGCAGCCAGGAGGATTACTTCCCAAACGGCTGTAGCACCAAATGCATCATATCAGCATTTACGGACGGAGCGCGAGACAGTCCAAACTACGGGCAAAGAGGAAGCATCCTTTCTGGGCTGCCCAGAAAGGGCCTCCCCCAAACGCACGTGCCAAAAATAGTTCCTATCGACAACCCGAAAGGAACATTTCCAACCAGAAGACCCCGTGCCCCGTGCCGTGTTTTGTTTCAACCAGTACCGCGAAGTCCGTCACCCGATTACGACGATGACTTCTTAGATCGCCGAAATTTGCGAATGATAGATAGAATTGAGTTTATAGACGCAAGCGGCGACTTAGGCCATACACGTCTTTTAATCTGACATATTCAAACTGACATACTAAATCTGACCAATATAAATCTGACAGACAAACACATTTGACCATTGATAAACACTACATTCGTACATTCTATTGCAGAATGGAATGCAGCATTACATTATCAAAAAATTGGTCAAAAACAGAGACAAAAGCCACAGAAAAGAAAGTGGAACAAAAAAAAAATAGATAAATAACCAGAGGATCTATTAGCACCACTACAGCGGAAAAACAAAGTGCTGAAATGAAGTACCCAGGGGAGGCCACAAGGAGGCTGGGCTTGGAAGTTTTCTCCACCTTTATAGTTGGGCGAAAAGTGTTCACAATTAGCGCATAGAGACATTGGCGGGATGTAAATTTTTCATACAGCGTATCCAGGTAATGAACTGGATTTACTGGCGCTTCACTATGTATATTTGCCAATCATTCAAGAACACTTGGATAAAATTAAGGATTCATCATAAGATGAGAACAGAAAATAACAGTACACCATTTGAGATGTTTTCAGATTCATTTCAAAATTATACAGTACAATTGATGACACAGAGAAAATTGTTTGTAATGTTTTTTTAATTTATCTTTTTTTCTCTTGAGGAAGCAGGAGAAGCAGCCGATGGTGATTGTAAAAGTTTAAATTTGGTTATGCCAAATTAGATGGATAGATAGATAGAATTGAGTTTATAGACGCAAGCGGCGACTTAGGCCATACACGTCTTTTAATCTGACATACTTATACTGACATACTAAATCTGACCAATATATAAATCTGACACAGACAAACACATTTGACCATTGATAAACACTACATTCGTACATTCCATTGCAGAATGGAATGCAGCATTACATTACATCAAAAAAATGATCAAAAACAGAGACAAAAGCCACAGAAGAGAAAGCGGAGCAAAAAAAAGGAGATAGATAACCAGAGGGCCCATTAGCACCACTGCAGCGGAAAAACAGTGCCACAATGGAGTGCCCAGGAGAGGCCACGAGGAGGCTGGGCTTGGAAGTTTTCTCCCCCCAAATTAGATGGAAAATTTACTGAATGTACTCTATCCTATTGAGCCCAAGCCGAATTTAACATCTGATTATTGTGAACGAAAGTTTATGAATGTAAAAAGCTAAATTTTACTTAAATCTAATTTTGTACATAAGTTTGGAATAATCTGGAACAATCTGTCGTATTTTTTAAAAGCACAATATATTAAATTATTTTGTTCTACAAAATTAAATGAAAATTATGTTTGATTAAATTGATTAACTGGTAATCATGGACAACTGTTTTCCGCCTGAAGTTTCGATACATACGTTTAAGTCATAGTAATTTTCTCACTTAGAATTGGTAAATGCTACATTCATTTATTAGAATGCAGTCTTACAATACGCAATTTTACATGTGATAAATGCTACATTCATGTATTGGAATGCAGTCTTACAGTACCGAATCAGAACATTTGATACCTCGTATTATTCAAACAAATATTTTAAAACGTATTTAAAAACTGATAAAAATGGATGACCAGTGCCACCGGCCAAGAGTGACCAGTGGGTCCAGGGACAACCACGAGGAGGTAGAGAGTTGGATTTTCTGTCCCCACTAACAAAACACTACATAAAAACAGCTCAATTTAAACGTAATAAAACAATTCATATGCAATTTCATTTAAAAAAATTCATTCACAAATCTTACGACCAAAAAATACTAGGGTGGAACAATTCGAAATCAAAATGGCGACACACAAAGAATCGTTGTGAACGCTGTAAACTGTATAGATCAAATTATTATCCGAACAAAATATTACCCATCTTCAATATGATTCGGAGCATTAGTAATTCCATGACGGGATGCTTCGTGATTATTGAGAGAAAAAAACACGTTCAAAATTCTAAAGACGAGCAAACCACCACGACCAAACCATCACAGCAACGAGCTACGACGGAAGTGAAGAAAACGGGAAAAAAGAACGACTAACCAATAGAAATTCAGAGCGTGTCATAACGATCCGTATAGCAGCGCCGACATGTGTTAAAATGTGAAACTACGTTGACAAGACTGCAAATCCCTGAAAACGATTACTATTACTCTGCAAATATTTTTTTAATTGAAAAATAAAACATATGAACAGAGTGACTGACATTTTTTTCGAAGAGTTTAAAGGAAAATTTTCTAATTACAACATTGGTTCTGATTTTATTAACCGTTGGCATTCAATTAGTGACAGTTGGGCCATGTATAGTCGAATTCAAACGTTCAACTTAGGTGACACAAACAATCGAGTTGAATCCATGATCAACAAGATCAAAAAACTTGTCAATCGTTATTCACCCTTAGACATATTTTATGCAAATTTAAAAGTATTTCTTATTAATTTGTGGGACAAGCTTCATTTTTCTACTTTTAATCAGTTGTTTAAAGTTGAAAAGTTACATTCGGGTGACCTCTGTCTGTTGTCAATGATGTTGCAAGTGTTGCTACTTCTTTCGCATGCTACAAAATTGTGGATGCAATAAAGAGTAGCAATGATTGCATCACAACATTATGGCTTTATCTAATAACTTGTTTTCTGTTGATATCTTGGGTCATCGAATTTCACAATCATCCTTTAATACTTGTAATTGTAGTCATTTTTTAATGCGGAAACTCCCATGTTGTCATATATTTGCAGTTAGGGAAAAGTTGGGAATGCCAATATTTGATGTTGATTTAGTGCATCAAAGATGGCTTAGGAGTTATTATACTGAATCATTTGCACAGGCTTCAATTAACAAAACGAATGGTTCAGTACAAATAACTACCGGTACTAAGTCATCGAAGTTTCTTACTGAGCAAGAGAAATTTGTTGCAATGAAAATTGCTTGCGATAGGTTAATTGAAATTGGAAGAACTTCAGGAAATGAAGTTTTCAAGAAGCGACTTGAGTATATAAACAAACTTTCATCGAGTTGGGCTAACAATAAGAGCAATATTTTAGTTGATTTGAGTTCCGTGGATGATTTGGCGGGTGATTTAGAGGTTGTTGGAGCCGGTAATTCATTTGATTCGATTTCTGAGGATAATTTAGCGAATGATAAAGTAGATAATACAGCAGGTGATGTAGAAGTGTGTGATTTAGACTTAGACGTTGATGTAGTCGGTAATTTAGTTGATTTGATTTCTGAGGATGATTTAGCAAATGATAAAGTGGATGATGTAGAGGTGTGTGATTTAAATGTTAATGTAGCGATTGATTCGATTTCTGAGGATGATTTAGCAAATGATAAAGTGGATGATGTAGAGGTGTGTGATTTAAATGTTAATGTAGCGATTGATTCGATTTCTGAGTTTAATTTAGTTGGATTAGTGGGTGCACATTTTCCTAGCAAAGTGTCTGTAGAGTGTCTTTAGGAAGTAAAGCAGCGCTAAAAAAATTTAAACCTCTAGACGCAGAGAATTGGATTACCGTTTGTGAGTTGCAATTAAAGCAGTCATTTGAATATGTTGCAAACACGTGAGTGGTTGGATAATACCGTTATTGACGCATCAATGCGAATGATGCATCGAGATTTTCATATGGTACAAGGTTTGCAGAAAACTACATACGCATGTTTCTGCCCACCAATTTTTAAGCCATGCACTGATTTTTTTGTTCAAATTTGTCATGTAAGAGGCAATCACTGGAATGTTCTGTGTGGTCGAATTATGCCCGATTTTATACTTATTAATGTGTATGACTCTTTGTTTTCTCTTGATGATAAAGACATTATTAACATTGTTAGTAGTTTTACCCAAATGTGTGATGATTCTCTTAAATTGAAAGTTTGTTTTCATAAGGTTCCTCAACAAGATAATGCTTATGATTGTGGCTTATTTGCAATTGCTAATGCTTTGTTGCTTTGTGCAAATTGTGATCCATGCTGCAATTTTTTTAAGAAATCTGCACTTAGGAATCATTTAATATCATGTTTTCAGCGACCTGAAGAACAATTGTCTCTTTTTCCTAGTCATCAGATAGAAAACTCAGATGAGCCAGTTGTTAAGATCTATGATCGAGTTTTTTGTTACTGAAAGGTAAAATGATGGAATGCTCAAGATGCAATGAGTGCGTACGTGCGTACGTACGTGTAAATACGTGCAAATAGCCGCAGCGAAAGAAATATTAATTTCCAATTTTTTTTAGCCATTTTGAGGCCCTAATAAAGTACCTTTAAAACCTCCACTTCGTTTAACACAGCACCACGGTTTAAAAATTTAATGAAAACAATACAATACACCCTTCTGAGATCACAGGCAAATTCAGGAATAATAAAGAAAAATACATTGTGCAAAAACAAATTAAATATCTGAAAGAATTGAAAAGCAATGAAGAAAGAACTTTAAAATGAAGAAGTAAAATCAAATATCAAATATCAGATAGATCTGAATCTGACAAACTGAATCTGACATACTAAATTAAATAAAACATAAATGGTCTACATGTATATATATATGAAAACGAAGATAGATAGATAGATAGAATTGAGTTTATAGACGCAAGCGGCGACTTAGGCCATGTGTACGAATTGATACAACATCAAAAAACAATTCATCGCAATTTATTAACTTTAAGAGTTGGTTTTATCCGACTGATAATAAAAATAAAACAAAACAGAAAAACATACAAATATATCAGAAATCAAGCGACAGAAAAAACATAATTTCTATATTTTGTCTGGTATCACAAGAACAACTAGCACACAGTAGGAAAAAACAATACAATTAGATATAAGCACTCTATAAGCTAACAAAACAAAAAATGGTGCAAACATACATTTATTTGATAGAATATTAAAATTCTGGGGCCTACCTTTACTTTGTTTGTTGTGAAATTCATGCTGTGCGTGACGCTTTTACTTTTGCCTGACTTTGACTGACCACGGACTTGTTATGTCCGTGAACTGACGATTTTGACTAGCACATCGAAAAGACAAGTGATGGCTTCTTTCGCATGATCCTTCGCATGCTTGCAGGGTATAGAGTCATTTAGGTGGGCACCATTTAGGTGCGTCAAAATAGGCAGGTAAAAATAGGTGGTAGGACTTTTAGGCGGACAGCCAAACTGACGGGCAGCCAAACTGACGGGCAGCCAAACTGACGGGCAGCCAAACTGACGGGCAGCCAAACTGATGGGCAGCCAAACTGACGGGCAGCCAAACTGACGGGC
>JH430884.1:328298-346575 GCA_000239455.1 Strigamia maritima | reverse complement strand
CGAAGTTATTACGGATTTTATTCCAAATCCAATGATACTCCAAGATGTTTAACTGCATACATACGTCTAACACATCCAGGATGTATGGCTTAATTCATCAAGAATTCTGGTCGATGATTTTTTGAAATTTTAATTGTTGACAACCATTACATAGCTCCATTATGACTTTTTTTGAGGGCTTCGCAGACCATACATCCAATTTAGAAAAGTTGCCCAAGAAATTGAACAGCCTAGATAAGTTTAATTTTTAATTTTATCTTCAACAGTTCTTGAGATATTGTCAAAATTGCAAAAACCTGATTTTGGTGGTTTTTAATTTTTTCTCAGTAACTAATTAATCAATCTTCAAAAATTTTACACGAAATGATAGCTCTACCATTCCTATAAATCCTCTTAAAACCATTTGTCTGTCAATATTACAGCTTTTAAGAAATTTCCATTTTTCTGACTTTAAAAAAGTACCTGTTTCATTTTTTTGGCAAGGAGGTGTATGTGTGAATCTTCTCATCCTCACATGACTATTAGAAGACAATAGAACAGTCTAATCAAAACAAAGTTGACAACGAGATTAAAGACCTCGTCAAAGTCGATCTCCACGGTCTGCCGGAATCCTTAAGCAACTAAAAGTGCATGAGAACGCACGAGACACCTCAAGGCATCTTGTTTTAACTTGGAATTCAACGGCTTTTCAAAATGGTCTTTTCTTTAGGAACTTTGACTTCCTGGTAAACTTTTCTTTCTTTAAAAGTTGCCAATTTATCATTAACTGCTACTGTCCATTTTTTGGTTTGCGGAGAATTCATGGCTTTTTATGAGCTAAGTTCTCGCATCGTGAAATGTACTTGCTTTTTCACGAGCTTCTTTTGAGGTCCAGCTTTGCTATTGACCTCTTGGTACTCAAACCCAAGATGTCACTTTATTGGTGCAAAATTAAATCTTCTATCTTCATAAGTCAGACTTTTCGTTACATAATAAGCTTCATCCTCTTCTTTTGAATGGAATTGCTTCAGGGTAATAATAAACATCAACTCGCTTCTGAGCTGATACTCCAACTTGATGCATGTGTTCCAATTAGGAAAAATAGACAATTTACTAATCAGACGCCATGGAAAATTAACTTCATGCTGAAAAACATTTGGATGTACAGCCGACGCTGCATTCTCAAATTTGTCATCGTCATCTTCAGACGTTAACTCTGGTAGTTTATTATGTCATGGAGAAACGGGGTTTCGCTTTGTCTTTCGACATTGGACTGTCATTGTGCTGTGAGATATAGAAGGGCATCTGTCAATCTTCCCCATGATCCAACATTGTTGCTGGTGAAGAAGCTTCAGAAGGTAAAGTAGGTTCATCTTCGTCAAATCCAACCAGCATGTTCGGATCAAATAACAACCCAAAAGGTGAAGTCAGACTAGACATCACTGTAGTCGACAACCCAGGTGTTACAGACCCATGACTACTGTCATCATCAGTGGAGTTTAAGTCACTCGAATCCGACATTGGTCTCGGACAAAACTGGTGTTGCTCACTGCTGGCGTTGATGTTGAATCAACAACTTCCTGCTGATGTTGAATCAACAACTTCCTGCTGATGTTGAATCAACAACTTCCTGCTGATGTTGAATCAACAACTTCCTGCTGATGTTGAATCAACAACTTCCTGCTGATGTTGAATCAACAACTTCCTGCTGATGTTGAATCAACAATTCCTGCTGATGTTGAATCAACAACTTCCTGCTGATGTTGAATCAACAACTTCCTGCTGATGTTGAATCAACAACTTCCTGCTGATGTTGAATCAACAACTTCCTGCTGATGTTGAATCAACAACTTCCTGCTGATGTTGAATCAACAACTTCCTGCTGATGTTGAATCAACAACTTCCTGCTGATGTTGAATCAACAACTTCCTGCTGTTGTTAAGATCATGTTGAGCTATGAAATTGTTTATAAACAACAGATTCATCAAACTTGACATGTTTGGTCTCTACAAAGTGAGCAGATATAGGATCCCAAACCCGGTAACCAATAGTATTGACCGCGTAACCAAGTAAGACACCAGTCCATGCTCGATTCTCCAATTTCCTGTTCCAGTGTTGTGTAATGAATCTAACATTTTGCTTCTGATTGGCGTAAATGTCTTAACGATAATCCACTCCACTCTACAAAAGGGATACTGTTGTTCAATCCAGCATGGGGAATTTTGTTCTTCATGTAAGTAAACATAAGTCCCATTTCGATCCAAAACTTGTTCGGTAGTCTTGTCTCTTCTGAAATCGACCTCGCGGCGTCCAGCATCATCCTATTAATCTGTTTTGTTATGCCATTCATCTGCGATGAATGCAGATTAGTACGCTGATCTTGGATTGCATGGTCTCCCAAAAATTACTTAACTTTGCCATATCCATGCTGAGTCAAAAATGACTCTGAAGTGTAAAAAATTTATTAAAAATAGAAATCAATTGAAAATTGGCTTCAACTTTTCTGACTATTCCTTTAAAACATGCAAGTTCACAGTAGTAACATTAACATTTAAATTAGTCTTACAAATTTCAATACTTTAAAGTTGATCCAAGTAAGATTTGACCCAACGTAGTCTTTGCAAGGGTTTAATTTTAATGGTTTTTATAGTTAAAGTTTAAAATGGTGCCAAAGTTAAAAATGCTACCAAAGTTAAAAATACTACCAAAGTTAAAAATGCTACCAAAGTTAAAAATGCTACCAAAGTTAAAAATGCTACCAAAGTTAAAAATGCTACCAAAGTTTAAAATGCTACCAAAGTTAAAAATGCTACCAAAGTTAAAAATGCTACCAAAGTTAAAAATGCTACCAAAGTTGAAAATGCTACCAAAGTTGAAAATGGTACCAAAGCTAAAAATGGTATCATATTGTTATGTGGCCCATAGAGATGAGTGAGCCAAGCAACAGGTAACAGGTCGCAATCCAACCTACGCCTGCTGATTAAGTATTCTAATTTATGTGCGCGATTATGTACTGGTATCCGCAATAATCCCTTAGTGTAATGTAAATTAGTTATGGTTATATGTTGTGGTTCTTCTATATATTCTTGGTTCTTTATAATTTTTCTATTATTTCCTTTTTTTATTGTTCTTGCTTTGTTTTATTTTAATCTTCTTTTTTCCATTCTTGTCCTTTTTAGTTTGAATTGGCCTTATTAGTTTTCCGCATTTGTATTCCGTTGAATCTCTTGTCGTTGTTGATTTCTTGTTGGTTGTTGACCATGATTTTGATCTTGGTTTTGATAATTTTGAAAGGTTTGCCTTCTTGGAAATCTTTCTGAAAAATTACCCCAATTTCTTCTATTATTCTGTTGGTATCTTCCTTTTTGGTTATTAAAATTTCCTTTATTTCCATAGTTTGAATTCTGTTCATATTGTTGATAATTCGGTTGTTGATATTGGCCTCTACGGTAGCCTTGCTGAAAATAATTTCGTCCATAAAAATTGCCTCTTGAAAAATTTGGTCTTTGATAATTAAATCGTCCTCTATATTGATAATAATCTAAAGAGTATTGGAAATATGCATCCATCGGTGGTGCAGTAAAACGAATAATCCACCTGCATCTGTTCTAATTGCTTCTTTATCGATGTCATATCTTCTTGCATTTGTTCTGTCGTTGTTAATGCTCGTGTTTACGATTTTTCTTTCTTTTCACCTAATGCCGTTTGTAAAAATGCCAAAATTTTTTCAGTTCCGGTGTCTGTCAAATTATATGCAGCAACCTTTGAAAGCATATCCTCTATTGTTGTTGGATAAATCAATGCTAATTGTTTTTTCATGTCATCTTTTAATCCTTGAAAAGCAAGATGTAACTTCTGCTTATCAGAGATCGGTGGGTTTAAGAATGAACATTGATGTAATATCTTTCGGACATAATCAACTGCTGGTCCTTCTTTATGTTTTATTGATGCAATATTTCTTAGTACTGATTCCTCTGACTTTCGGAATCTCGTTTCTAATGCATCTCTCCATTCTGTCCATGTATATTGTGGATGTAATTGCTTTTGTTCCATTAACCATGATCTGGCTTCTTCTTTTAGTACAACTGGTAAATTTATAATCCTTTCATTATTGCCTGGTACGACTGTTTCGTAACCAGCGATCCATTCTTAAACATTTTCAGTTTTCGCATTAAAATCTGGTGGTGTTCGTCTATTTATTGTCATATTATTCATTAATGCTTGAAATTGTTCAGCATCCAATTGTAATCCCATATTGATATCTTGATTATTCAAGTCCCGTGGATGTTCTATATATTCGTCGTCTGAAGTTGTTTCAGAATCAGTTTCTGTATGGCTAGCTTCTTTTAATCGCTCTAAATTAATCGATAATGGTCGTAAATCAAGAGCTCTCCTTCTTTCTTTACGTCTTTGTAATTCTTCTAAATTTCTTTGTTCTCTCTGCTTAGTCTTTCTTTGTTCTCTCTGCTTAGTCTTTCTTAAATTATAATCGTCTCTTTCTGTTTGCTTTAAATAATCCAACTGTCTTGGAATATTAATATTGCTTGACTGTTGAACAACTGATAATGGAGTCTGTTCTATCCGCAATTGACTGTCTTTTTATATGATCTGTTAATAATCGCACTGATTCGGACAATTCCCTGCGAATAGTTATCTCTACGGGCGTTTGATTTCTAGCTAAATTCTAGCTAGTTTTTCAATATTTCGTCCAAATTCCAATCTATCGCCTAAATAAAGTATCAAATACTACATTTTTACTGTGCCGTTTCTTATTTTGGCTTCAAATTTCTTTCATCCAATTTATGCATTTTTATCCTCATGCGAGTAAATTTAAATAAACATATGCAAAACACTTTTTTATAAACTGCTATTATGAGACATGTATGACAAATAAGTTTATGGTTCTCTATTTCAATCATTTCAAATATAATTTTAAACAATAATCCCCAAAAACACATTAGAAAGTAAGGAAAAGGAAAGGAAAAAAAAAACATCGTCATCCAGTATTACAAATGGCGGTTCTGAATAAATACTAATAATTCAAAGAAAAAATTTAATGGGTTTCGATGCCTGCATCTCCACCATTTGTTACGTGGCCCATAGGGATGAGTGAGCCAAGCAACAGGTAACAGGTCGCAATCCAACCTACGCCTGCTGATTAAGTATTCTAATTTATGTGCGCGATTATGCATTGAGTCCGGCTGAATGACGAGTCAGTGTTTAACAATTAACAAAACATTATTTCTTTATTCGGTTTTAAAGAGAACTATAAAAATGATACAAATCGAAATAATACATTAGTCAAAATACCTTTACATAATACAATCAGTCATTATAAGTTAGTACAGTTTTAGGTTTAGGTTTGTCTTGATAATAATAATATCTTTGCATAAGACGAGTGACTAGAAAGCTGTCGACGTCTAAACGAGTCGAGTCGCTTCTAATCGTAAGGATAGGTGAATGTAATAATCAGTACACTTACATTAATAACATGTGATCTGGTCATCTCTGTTGATGTCTTCTGATTGGCTGTGCATAATAATGAGTTGCGACGTCATCGCTGGCCTATGATGTGTCTTCATGAGTTCGTCTAACTCACTGACGTCACTGATGTCATCAGAGGTGTGACCTCTAGTGTTAGTTTTTGGCAATTCTAAAGCTAGTAGTTATGAAAATACTACGGAGGCTTTAAAGATCCACTTGGTATTTGGATTCGGACTGACTATTATGCTATGGTGTCCTATCCGTAACAATATATCTAAGACTAAAATTAGGTACCAAAGTTAAAAATGATACTACTTGCCTAGTACTAAATTATGGTATTAAAGTTAAAAATGGTATCATCTCTAGTACTAAAATTATGGTACCAAAGTTATAAAAATGGTACAACATGTCTAGTACTAAAGTTATGGTACCAAATTTATAAAAATGGTACCACATGCCTAGTACTAAAATAATGAGACGTCATATTGATTCAGTTAATACTAAAACCCAGAACTGTTGGTACCATTTTTAACTTTGGTACCACAATTTTAGTACAAGGCATGTGGTATCTTTTTTAACTTTGGTACCATAATTTTAGTCTTAACATAGGGTATGATATGGCAACCAAAACTGGTTGTCACAAACTTATACTGATCATGTGACTACCACGCATGCGAATTTACCGGGGTTAATTTTTGCCCAACACGGTCATAGGAAGGTGGCTTTCCGAAGGTTAAACTTGTCCAAACAAATTTGTCACATTGGTCCGTTGGAATTGCCTTGATCTTCCTTTCAGCTAACCGCTCAACACTTGGCATAAAATCGCGAAAACTAGCAAAAACATCACTCTTATGCTTCAGTGGGAAAACCCACAAATAACGAGTTGCATCATCAATGATGGTTAACAAATATTCAGCTTCACTGCAGGATGCAACCCTATTCGGACTCCAGATGTCTATGTGCAAAAGATTCAACGGATTGGCTGACAATGGTTCTCCACTTGGCTGGAAATGGCTCTAGTAAATTTCCCCAATTTGCAGGAATTACAAACAATCTTCGGATCAAATTTGCATTTTTCAAGTCCAACATTACCATTCATGAAGCAACCATTAATCATATCTGCATAATGAAATGTCCTTCTAAAGATCTGCGCCTATTCCAGTTCTTTTAATTAACTATCATATGTGCTTATTCCATTTCATGAATACCACAAGGGTCTTTGATGTAGACATAAATGGCAAAGTATAAATGGAACCAAAGGGTTAGCTTGGATAAGTGTAGCCATTGCCAAAGATAATGAAAAAGACAACATAATGTCTATTATAAATGCTACTATAGAAGAAGAGAATCAAAGAAAACAAAATGAAGCAGATAAGCGTCATATAAATCTGACAAGAAATAGGATCAGAGATGAAATCCAGTTGATTTCGGAAGAAAAAGAAGAAAGTTCTAATATTATTGCAGGAAAAAAGCACATCATTAGAAAAAGAAAGATAAACTAAATTTAGGACACATCTCAACTAGAAGAAAAAATAAGAGATGTATTGTTTAGAATGAAATTGTAACTCCCTATAGAGGGCTCTAAAATACAAAACTACGGAAATCCATAATGTGCATCCGACAGATGTATACACATACATATATCTACTAGTATTACAGGACTATACACCAAATATACATGTAAATAAATAAAACCAACGGACGATATTACGATATTTTAATGATATTACGATATTTTAATGATATTACGATATTTTAATGATATTGCAATATTTTAATGATATTGCAATATTTTAATGATATTGCGATATTTTAATGATATTGCAATATTTTAATGATATTGCGATATTTTTAACGATATTGCAATATATCGCATCGATATCACTTTTCAAACAATATTGTATTGAATCGGATTTGAAAAATAGTGCAAAGGCCTACTTAGCAGTCCAAACCAAAATCCCAACGAACTGGTTAAAATTTACAAAAAGGATCGTCACTACTCTACCATTACCACTGATACAAATAGGGAGGAAAAACAGTTCACTTTATTTTTCCTGCTCTCTGTTGTCTTCTTAGCTGCAAATTCACTCGAAGATGCAAAATCACTCGTTGCTCAATTTCTTTTCCAAAAACCTGCCAATTCATTCCATTTACACCCATGAGTTTGAGAATTTTCCAGGTGTTTATTTAGTTTGGAGTTGTTTTGGCACTTTTTCTCGGGTATCCAAACATTGTGTGCCTGGTGACCGTTCATTTGTTGAAAATGGGGACTACGTTCATAAATCGACCTCTTTTGCTCTTTTCTGTTGTTTCACAGCTTAGCGTTTTTACTCGTTGCTCGCGATTTACAGATTGCATCCTCACAAACAAATCGAAAACAATTCGAATTCCGGGTTTCTTTGCTTTGGAACTTCGGAATTTTCTGCACAAATTACTGAATCTCGTCACTCTCGAACCTGCTCGTTTCTATGTTGAAAAAAATCACTGCTCATCAAAATTGGCTTTACTGCTCGATGCATGCATGCATATTGAAACAGCCCATAACTATTTTAAAATTAAGCTGTAAGCAGTGGATGTGCCTGCAAAGATGAAACACATCAAAAACAAAAGTAAAACTAAAAACACAGTAGCACGTTTACCAGGACAACAAGTATAGAGCAAGTGAATAGGATGTTTCACCTAAGAGAGGCTGTCCAAATATTTTGGAAACCACTAATAATTTCATCATTCTGTTAGTGCAGTCAAATAGTAAGTAGACAACACAATGACACTTGTTGTGTGATTGGCAAGTGGTTGTAACAATGTCATTCAGCCACCATCTCAAAAACCATTAAAGATACAAAAAACATAAATTACAAAGTTGTAGAGAATCATTTGTTTAGTATAGTATCATTAAAAAAATAGTATGTTAATATGAGGTTTTATTTCTAGATTTTCTTTACTGGAATTGTTGGTTTTGTGATTTTAACCCTCGGATAGGCAAGCTTTAAAAATAACATCAGTGGATAACCCATAGACATGATCATGTTCATATTTTGGGTCAAGTAGTTAAAGCGCTGTTGCATTTGGTTGAAAAAACTGCCGCTGTTGGCGCTAGTTTTTTCCAAAACCAGCCACTGCACATGCGCATGGATTTTCATCTTAACTTGGCTTTCCTGCTTCACAATTTTTTTTCAATGTGATCGTCTGCTAGTAACCCCTAAACAGAAGCGCTTTAGCTAATATGCAGTGAAGCCGGCTTTTTTTTCTGCTGGAGTTTTAAGGGGCTAAAATTTGCCGATCAATTATTTCAATAAATATTAAAGCAAATACTTCAATTTTTTTTCATATAAAGTTTATTAGTATTTGAACAAAGTCAGAAAATTTCAGCTTCATAAGATAAGCCAAAAAAAAATTCCCTATTCAAGAAAAGAGCTGAACACAATTGGGTTATAGGTTGCCCATCCAAGGGTTAAGTCACCTAAAAGCTTTCAAGTATTTATTCATTAGGTGCGTTCAATTTAATTTAGAGAAATTAACTTAGTTGACTTAACTGCTAAGTTGACTTAAACTCATTACATGTGATGTTTTGGACATCATAGTTATGGCAAATGACTTGCTTAAGGTAATTAATCTTACTTAAGTTGCCTTCAATATTGCGTGAATAATATTCTTATGTGTAGTTGACTTAAAGTAGCAGGATGTGATGTATTTGATGTCATATTTAACTGAAACCCCCTACTTTAGACATCTTTACTTAAGTTATCCAATTTGTATCTTAAGTAAAGATATCTAAACTAGGTTGTTTTAGATGAATATGCTGGCCATGGAGCAAAAAAAAGATATCCAAAATAAAATAAAAATGAAAATCTAACTCATAAAAACTAACGACGAGAGGGCGGATTCGTTGAATTCGAATTTCTGGTCGAATCTCATTAGTCGGCACGCCTATTGTTTTGATTATTTAGCACCATGAAAAATATCCAAAAATAAATTTGTTTTGTCCACTTCTGAAACAATTAGCCGTCAGAGCGAGCCACTCCACCCCAATCTCAAAATGACGATGGCGCGATGTTTCATCGGATTTCACGAAATTCCGCGAGATTTTATGAGATTTCACGAGATTTTGTAAGATTTTGCAAGATTCTAAGAGATTTTGCAAGATTCTACAAGATTTTCAAGATTCTACGAGATTTTGCAAGGTTCTACAAGATTTTGCAAGATTCTACGAGATTTTGCAAGATTCTACGAGATTTTGCAAGATTTTACATTTGCTCAAGTATTTTGTTAAAATCTCGTGAAATCTCACAGAATTTCGTAAAATCTCGTAAAATCTTGTGAAATTTTGTGGATTTCTGTGAAATCTCGCGAAATTTTGTAGAATCGCATGAAATCCCTTGGAATCTCGCGAAATCCTTTGAGAAATATAGATATACATTCGTTGTTGTTGTAGTTTTTCTCGTCCCGAATACCACTCGCGCTAGTGATTGTCGAAACAGCTTTATTTATTTTTTTACTCATTGGTAAAACCACTCGTGCATCTAAAAATTGCAACCAGAATATTTTGATGCACTCGTGATTTCAAAAAATTAATTGTTACAAGCTTATTTCGACAATCACACTAGCGCTTGTAGTATTACAACTGATAATTTTTAAAATCAATAAATTAGACCAAGTGAACAATGGTTTTATTGTTAAAATTTGTCATTCGGTCAAAGGGAGACTGATTACACGGAAAGTATAGCATGTTGATGTATCTTGACCATGGTTGAAATTGCTTCTTTGGTCTAAAGGCTCATTCACAATGGACGCAAGCGCGTTCACAATGAGCCAAAGCTTTGCATGCAAACTGTACGCACGTCGGTTGCATGCGGTTGCATGCGTAGTTTGCATGCAAAAGCTATACTTCAATAATTTGAAGTATTGCGAACTTTTTCGTACGTGAATTGTGACGTATGATGCATAGCCAATCAAAACGATTCTCTTATGATTTCTCCCAGCCATCACGGGGTGTAGGCATCTGGTCGACAGTCGTTTCGTCGACTGGCCATTTGGTCGACTGTCGTTTGGTCGACAGTCATCTGGTCGACACAGTGACCACATGCATCTGGTCGACAGCCGTCTGGGCGACACTATTTCGTCGACTGGTGTTTGGTCGACTGGCGTTTGGTCGACTGGCGTTTGGTCGACTGTCGTTTGGTCGACTGTCGTTTGGTCGACTGTCGTTTGGTCGACTGGCATATGGCGATTAAACGCTAATATGAATAAGCACGAATATAGCATTTGCACGCGCCCAGCCTGTCTTTTAGCAGTTTTTCGCGCTTATTGCCACACAAACAAAAATGAAGTTTTGCTTATACTCATTCCAACACGTTTTTGGGCGAATATAAATTAGTGTCTATGTTGTTTTTTTACTTTTTAGGGGAATTTTTTTGAATTTGTTTGGAGGATTTTTTGCATTTTTTGGATTTTTTTTTTTTAATTTTTTTGGATCGGTGATCCGTGGATTGTTTCACCAAAAAGGTGCTGAAACGATAAAAACTGATAAAATATTTCCAATTTATGCAATTTAAATAACAAAATATGTGAAATTTTATCTAAAAATTTTTGAATTTGGTGAAATATTTTCCAAATTCAAACAAAAATAAAAAAAAAAACTTGTCTTCTTTTTAATTACTTAACACGCCAATTTTTGATCTATTCGATTTTTCCACGAGGAAAGCAGCAAACATTATCCCGAAATAATCACAAAAAAATCATTCATATCGCTGAGTATGTACTATATACTGTAAAACGAAGTGGCACAATACAATTGTTTGATTTTTGATTTGCTTTTATTTTCCTAATTTTTTGGTTGATTTGCTTTTATTTTCCAAATTTTTTGGTTGATTAGCTTTTATTTTTGTGACTTTTTGGTTGAATTTTTTTATAATAATTTTCATGTCTTTTTGGTTTGTTTTCTCCGGTGTTATATTAATGGTGTACAATGCACAATTGAATGAAATACTAATGAAATACAATGTTGATAAAAATGCATTAATGTCTTTATTAGATGATAAAAGTGGAGAGATGACACTTAAAAATCCTAAAAACCATTCATTTACAGTACATATTCCTGTCCTCTTTTACAATACAAGCATTGCTGCCCCTTAGAGTATCACAGAAAAGCTTGATTAAAGAAAAAAATTGGATAAATCGGGTAAAATAAACATTGAAAAATATTATGTGAAAAGTGTTAGTTGGGATGCCCTATTACAATTGTGATCTTAGAAGTAGTTGTTTTATTCAGTGAATTATTTGATATCATTATTTTGTGGGCCCAGTAGTAATGTAAAATTAAAATAGGGTTTGACCATCTGGCAATGTTTAGCATAGAGGTGTAGAGATGTAGAGATATGGAGAAAGAAATAAGGGAAAGTGACCCAAGGGGTCAAGGGCCAGGTTTTAGAACAAAATAAATCGAATGGGTAAATTCCAAAATATTAAATTCTAAGTGAAATACATCAAATGGGAAATAAGATTTTCTGATGTCCCAGCTCAAGTTCTCAACTAACTACTCCTTGACTATCCACCCCCTATATCTATACCTCTACCTTTTATTTGGGTTGATCTCTACCCGGATGATCAAACTAAAACCCTCCCTCTACTACTTCAAGTTAACAATCACATAAAAATACACACAAATCACAAATAACAAATAATGACAAAAATACACATAAAATACACATCAACTACATTCAAACTGCCCTAACCTAGACTAACACAGTTAGGTCACTTTTACCGCTGTTTTTCACATTTTTGTAATAAAAAAAATGATTTTCATTACTTTTCAAAGTAAAAATTAGTGCTCGCAATGTATTGCAAGATAAAAGTCTGAAGTTAATATAATCAGTAAAATCACGAAATTAAAAATGTAAACAAATATAAACAGTGTCATTCCACGTTTCAATTGAAAGTAGAGAATATGAAGAGTCAATTATTGTCGCAACACTCATGAAAATACCCGGTTATTATTTTTCATGGTTTCTGACATGTGTTTTGTCTATATTCCTTAAAGGAAAAGGGTTTACAATATCAGATATTTATAGCTTTTGTCAATTGCTAAAATGCAAATATCCATCATTAAAATGCAGTTACTAAATTAAAAAACGCAGTTACTATATTAAAAAATGCAGTTTCAAAACCATTTTTACAAATGCATTTTCAATACATTTTCAAATACATTTTCACAAATACATTTTTAATACATTTTCACAAATACATTTTTAATACATTTTCACAAATACATTTTTAAGACATTTTCACAAATAGAAAATACAGTTTCAGAAATAAAAAATGCACTTTCATAAATACAAAATATACAAATTTCTAAACAATCTGAAAACTTACAGAAATTTAGCAATGGATCCCTCTGTGTAGAGATTTATGGGGCCCTATGCATTTATTATGTAATGTATTCATGAAAAATTTTAAACTTGGCATTTTTACAGGTGAATGTACATTTAATAATTTTGAAACTGCATTTTTTTATATGGAAACTGCATTTTAATAATGGATAATTGCATTTTAGCAATTTTAGCTGTAAATATCTCATGTCGTAAATCTTTTAAGTACTGTAGTCAAAACACAAACATGTCAGAAACCAAGAAAAACAATAACCATGGGTATTTTTATGAGCTTTGCAACAATAATTGACTCTTCATATTTTCTACTTTCAATTGAAATGCGGAATGACACACTTTATATGTGCTTACATTTTTAATTTTCATGGTTTTACTTGTTATATTAACTTCAGACTTTTATCTTGCAATATATTGTGGGCACTTTTCTTTTACTTTAAAAAGTACGTAATAAAAAATCACTTTTTTATTACAAAAATGTGAAAAATAGCGGTAAAAGTGCCCTAACTGTTTTAGTTTAGGTTAGGGCGATTTGAATGTAGTTGATGTGTATTTTATGTGTATTTTTGTCATTATTTGTTATTTGTGATTTGTGTGTATTTTTAAGTGATTGTTAACTTGAAATAGTAAAGGGAGGGTTTTAGTTTGACCATCCGGGTAGAGGTCAACCCAAATAAAAGGTAGAGGTATAGATATAGGGGTGGATAACCAAAAGGTCAAGGAGTAGTTAGTTGAGAACTTGAGCTGGGACATCAGAAAATCTTGTGTTTCCCATTTGATTTTTTTTTTTCATTTAAAATTTAATATTTTGGAATTCATATTTTGCATTCGATTTATTTTGTTCTATAACCTGGCCCTTGACCTCTTGGGTCACTTTCTCTTATATTTTTCTCTCCGTATCTCTACATCTCTACACCTCTATGCTAAACATTGCCAGATGGTCAAACTCTATTTTAATTTCACATTACTAAGGAGCCCACAAAATAATAATATCAAATAATTCACTGAATAAAACAACTACTTCTAACATCACAATTTTAATACGGCATCCCAACTAACATTTTTCACATAATATTTTTCAATGTTTATTTTATCCGATTTATCCAATTTATTTTTTTTAATCAAGCTTTTCTGTGATACTCTAAGGGGCAGCAATGTAAAGGAGGACAGGGATATGTACTGTAAATGAATGGTTTTTAGGATTTTTTAAGTGTTATCTCTCCACTTTATCATCTAATAAAGACATTAATGCATTTTTATCAACATTGTATTTCATTAGTATTTCATTCAATTGTGCATATTGTACACCATTAATATAACAGTGGAAAAAACAAACCAAAAAAACATGAAAATTATTATTAAAAAATCAACCAAAAAGTCACAAAAATAAACGCAAATCAACCAAAAAATTAGAAAAATAAAAGCAAATCAACCAAAAAATTAGGAAAATAAAAGCAAATCAACCAAAAAATTAGGAAAATAAAAGCAAATCAAAAATCAAACAATTGTATTGTGCCACTTCGTTATACAGTATATAGTACATACTCAGCGATATGAATGATTTTTTTGTGTGTTTATTTCGGGATAATGTTTGCTGCTTTCCTCGTGGAAAAATCGAATAGATCAAAAATTGGCGTGTTAAGTAATTAAAAAGAAGACAAGTTTTTTTTTTTATTTTTGTTTGAATTTGGAAAATATTTCACCAAATTCAAAAATGTTTAAATAAAATTTCGCATATTTTGCTATTTAAATTGCATAAATTGGAAATATTTTATCAGTTTTTATCGTTTCAGCGCCTTTTTGGTGAAACAATCCACCGGATCACCGATCCAAAAAAACTAGAAAAAAAAAACCAAAAAATGCAAAAAATCCTTCGAACAAATTCAAAAAAATTCAATTTCCTCCAAAAAAGTAAAAAAACAACATAAATACTAATTTTTATTTGCCCAAAAACGTGTTGGAATGCGTATAAGCAAAACTTCATTTTTGTTTGTGGCAATAAGCGCGAAAAACTGCTAAAAGACAGGCTGGGCGCGTGCAAATGCGATATTTACGCTTATTCATATTTGCGTTTAATCGCCATATGCCAGTCGACCAAACGACAGTCGACCAAACAACAGTCGACCAAACGGCAGTTGACCAAACGACAGTCGACCAAATGCTGTCACACGAAAGAAAGAGTATTTATTGCCTGAGTTTGAGTGGACTCGGACAATAAATTAAAAGAACACAAAACTAGTGGAAGACAGGAAATGGCTGTTTTAACTTCTCCTTTTCTAATTTCTTGTAGTCGGCCCAATTCTGGGGTTCCACTCTGGCCGCGGCTAATTTGTCTAGAGCGACTACTTCGAATGCTTCTTCTTTTGGTTCAACATCTGACGACTCGGCTTCGGCAAGAGGTGCTGGAGGGAGAACATTCCCCTCGGTAGATTTCTCGTCGACTGACTGCGGGTTCTCGGGCTCTGATTCGTCTAGTAGCATGGGGACTTTCTCACCCTTCTTCTCGGCACTTGATGAGGGGACTGCTTCCGCTTCCGGAACTTCAGGAATTCCTACAATCTCTCAGAGTAACTCATTGGCTGCTGCTACAAATTTATCTACTGATTCCGGTGGATTGTCTTCGATTGCATCGGCGAATTGCTCCAATGGAGCCAACGAACTTTCCTCTTTCTCCTTTCGACACCCGTTGACTTCCGATACCTTTTACTCAAGTTGCAGTCGCAATTCCTCGCTTTCGTATGATTCTAAGCGTCCACCGGCATTCAGACTTCTGGGCGTCGGCAAGCTTAAATACCACCCCTGGTTGATAAATGGACTGGGGGACGGAGAAGTTTCGGACAGAGTTCTAAGAAGGAGAGCGTTCCATAGGTCCTCTGCTTCTTCAAATGAGCGCTGAATAAGTTTCATTATGTCAGCCGCTTGAAATATTGAGGCGAGGTCGTCTTGTCCGTTTCGTCTTTCCTTCTAGATGCGTTTCGCCAAAATTAATAAACGGGGCAAGGAATTTCGGTGGCGTAGTCAAGGAGAAGATTGAGGTGAGTGGTACCCACAGCAAGATCCCTCTTGCACTTCTCACGTCGCGTCATGAGTCCTTTGTTAATGCGTGCTGTCTTGGCTTCTGCAGCCAATCTCGTTTCTCGCTCGATCCTCTTATTTTCCTTGTCCACGGCGGCGGCAACTGTAGTCGGTTCAATGACGGATCTCCGCGCAGCCTCGACTTGCAAGGCTTCCCTCTCCCGATAGGAAAGATGTTTCCGTCGTGGTTCCATTCCCGCTGGTATAGCATTTACCACCGTCGACATTAATGTTCCACCAGTCACCTGGCTGCTGGACTTTCGAGATGATGTAAATGTTACTTTCCTTGAACTCGACTCAGATGAAGAACTCCCACCCGATGGCTTGACAGTCAGCGTGGTTTTCCTCGAAAACGAATCCGAGCTTGAATGTCCACTTGCTCTTTTCGCGGCTGGAGTCCTATTGTCGTAATGATCGTGGGGCAACCGCATCCAACCTTTTCTTGCTGCGCGCACCAGCCACCAACAATATTTATCGGAAGTGGCCAGTGTTGGGTCCCTCGCAATTGCGGCGGCAACCAATGCGACCTAGTCAAACGTCCTCGGTCTATTCCAGTCGATCTCATCTTCAGGTTCTGCAGCGGGCAATCTGGCGACATTCACCGCCGGGAGGGTGGGCGCTGGGGTCGAAGTCGGTTCGGCCCTGACGTCCACTACGTTCGCTGGTGCATACTGCACGGGTGTCATGGGCTGCAGAGCTTGTGGCTGCTGAGAGTAATCATATGCATATCCGGCATTATAATATCCGGAACAAGGCGGTTGCGGTACTGGAAAATGAGACGCGTATTCCATAGCGATGTGATATGATCCATAGAATACTTAGGCCAGATGGCCAAATTTAAGAGAGAGTTTTACATGTCGTCTGCTAGCTTTCTTTATTTTTGTGTAACAATACAAGTATACAATACAAGTATTACATTATTGCCTAACATTCTCACCGTATTGTTAAGCGAGTTCAAATCAAATAAATTTACATCATCTCTAAATTTTCTTAATTTGATAGGACTTAAAACTTTTGTCATACAATCTGCTATCATTTGATCCGTAGGTTGATATTGAATTTTATACAATTTATTTTCGACATCATCTCGCAAAAACAATAATTTTCTATCAAAGTGCTTAGTTCTGCAATGATATTTAGCATTATTAGATAAAGCTATTGCAACTTGATTATCACAATATAATGAAATAGGACTTTTAGCTAAATTAGCCATTTTTAAATCTTCTAAAATTGTTTTAATCCATCTGATTTCTTTAGCGGCTTCGACTAAAGCTATGAATTCTGATTCACAAGTGGACTGCGCCACAAGTGTTTGTTTCTTAGCTTGCCAAGAAATCACTGATGAACCAAAAATTGTGATATAACCAGCATATGATTTTGCATCTAAACATGCAGTATAAAATGATGCATCTGCAAAACCAATTAGCTGTTTTTCACCTTTGTAGTAAACCATACCAAAACCAGCTGTGCCTTTAAGATACCTAAGTATGCATTTAGCAGCCAACCAATGACACATTTTTGGATCATTTGTGACGGTTCAATACCGTAGTAACTGGTAAGGTTGCCACCAGAGGGCGCGATTTGTTAAAATCGCGCCAGATTCAAAATAGGAAAATTTAAGTTTTATGAAAATAAAATGTTTATTAAAAGATAAAATATCTAGGTAAATATTCTCTCTATATTTTGATAAATATAAGAGAGAAATTATACAATGAATAGGTGTGTTCATTGTTACAGGAAAAAGTTACGAGAAATCATCGATAAAGTGATTATTGTATTCAACAATAATAAATATTGTTGTGAAATGTTTGTTTAAGAAACTTAAGACTATTTAGGGATAAGAATACTTTAAAATATGAATATAAATAAAGTTAACCCTAAATATTACCATGTGCTTTTTGAATATTTTAGATATTCTATGGGGTTCACATAACTTTAACCAAGGAGTTGATTTGATTGGATCAACTCATTATGACTCACTGATATGCAAATCAGCTAATCTGCTTATCAGTATTCTGGCTCCCTGATTGAGGGAAACTTAAGGAACCCCATGGTTTCATAGTATATAAGCTCCTGCAAGAGCTGATTCTGGGCCTCTGTACTGAATTAATGTTGAATCTATATGATTGTCTATGTGTAACTTGTGCCTGTAACCATTCAGAGACATTTTATCACCTTTTGCTTTAAATACGAACCGGCAAGCTGTCAACACCAAATTAAAGTAGGTATAATGCCCTAAAGACCGTAGTTGCCGGGCCTGAAAAACCCGAAGGTAAATGTACCGAGAATATACTTGTGCTTTTGCATGTAGGCCAGTCCTATGGACAAAACTTGATTGTATCGAGTTCGCTCTGACCGAG